>VDFB02286684.1:0-78184 GCA_007258455.2 Sequoia sempervirens
TATTGGGAAACATGTAATCAGGAGTTTTTTTTGAGATCAACAAGGAATTTTTTTTTATTTGAGAGTATATACTTCTATTTGGTCATGGATTTATATAATATTGCACCCCTTACTCCATTCAACTATTTTTGTTGGAAAAAACAAATGGAGATTCCCCTAAAACACAAATAGTTGTATAGGGAAACCATGGGTATAGAAATTGAACCTATAGATGCTACTGAAAAGAGAAAATGGTTTAATAGGTGTGATGAAGTGTATGGTACATTATGTATGTATCTTTCATCTAACCTTCTTTTTCATATTGAGTCAGATGATTGCACTACACCCAATGAGATTTGGATTACTTTAGAGTCTTTTTTTGGGAAGTAGGATAGTATGAGAGGGTTTCAGTTATAGAATGAGCTTATTGGCTTAAATCCTAGGGATTTTGATAGTATACAATATTTTTTCACTAAACTCAATTCTCTTAGATTCAGTTGTCATAGTGTGGTGTTCAGAAAGAAGTCTCTTAGTTGATATTGTCAATTTGTTCTAAGCTTGGACCAGATTATTCAATTTGTGTATCTACCTTTTATGCCACTATGGATGCACTTGGTATGAGATTCACTATGCCATCTGTTGATGACATTGACTCATCTCTCACTTGAGATCAAGCTAAGTTAGCTAGCACGGGCACGGTGAAACCTTCTTCCTCATCACAGGAACTTATTGCATCACAAGAGCCCAGAGATCAGAAGGCCTCTACATGCAAAGGAAAGAAATAGAAACAAAAGGATTCCAAACCTCATGAGTAGTAGGAGTCCTCTAATTCATCCCCCTCTTCTAATGGGAAATCCTCGAGGAAGGAGAAGACTACATGTGCATATTACAAGAGGGAAGGACTTGCAGAACATAATTGTTACAAGGAAATTGATGAGCCGAAACATCTTCTTCAGAAACATTAGATTGATTTTCCTTCTAAGATGTCTACATCATCTTATTCTCTTCATTCTTCTTCTTCAGAGAAATATAACACAGGAACAACTAGTTTACATACTTCATTAGAGATGAAGGGACATGCTCTTTGTCCTTCTTCAGGTATTGGATCAGGGAGATGGCTTCTAGATTCAGGAGCATCTCATGATATTGCATCTTCACAGTGTATGTTCACTTCCTTTGAGCCTTGCACTATGTCTCCCATTTTGATGGGAAACAACACTTACATGAGTGTTACAGGGAAGGGGTCTATTAGTTTTGGGGAACACTCCTTTCAGGATGTCTTGTGTGTCCCTCACTAGACAAAAAACCTTCTTTCCATTTATCATATCACACATGGAGGCACTGGGAGATCTATGAAGTTCACACTTGATTTGGTTATCATCAAAGACTTGGAGAGTAGAGCAGTTATTTCTATTGGGATAGTGGATCACTCATCTCGGTTGTATTCCTTCACCAAATTTGCTACTAATGGTGCTTCTGCTCCTATAGCTATTCCTCACACTTCTAGTGTGCATCATCATTCAAAGGAGAGATTTGGCTTCTTGAACATTGCTGTTCTCACTTCGGATCTTGTTCTCAAGCCTTCCATTCCATCTCCTCCCCCTCTTGTTGCTATTGTTGTGGCTACCAATGTGGCTTCTTTTGTTTCAGTGCAACAAGATCATGTTGATCATCCACCTCTGGAGGTTTCTATTCAGTCTTCACCTACTTTGACTTCTTCATTTTTTGAGGTCATACTTGCTTTTGTGGAGACATCTTGGGCTACACCTACTTCACCTTCAGATATTGCATTCATTCGAGCTCTTCCCTCTCACTTCTTTCAGGAGCTACTTCATTCTAGGGGGAATTTGTGGTCTCTTATTTCCTCTTTTATGCGGGGGTTATTTCATGTATCTTTGTGATGGATAGTGTCCTTGGGGGGTCTTATGGATTCCTCCATCTTTCATCACTTAGTTTATTGTATTCTATTTTGGGAAGGAGTTTTGTTCCCATGTGGTTTTCTCCTTCACCTCGTTTGATTTAGTTTGAATTGCATTTGTATATGAGTACCTAATCAGGCCTTGTTGTCAGGACTCATCTTTGCATAATAATTTGCTTCTCCCTAATTTGCACTTATTGGGGGGTGTTGGTGTAATTAATTATTTAATTACACTTTAGCATAAGTTTACTTAGGTGTATTTTATTTCCTAGGTTAATTCTTATCCTTATCTTATTGAGTTGTCTTTTTTCTCAAGATAAGATTAGGGTTGTGCATCATTGCCTTTTTGAAGGCTTTTGTATTATTTGTAGAACAATTACTTTCAATAATAAATTATTATGTTTTTTTGCTTTCACATATTGGCTCTGAGGGTTTACAGAACATCTATTCTTTTTTGTTTTGAATATTTGTTGCATGTGATAGGTGATTGCTTGCAGGTGATTCTTGGGGACTCTGAAGTTGGTTTTTCAACTTCTACAGCTAGAACTGTCTAGATTCTACCACTTGTGTATGAAACTAATGAAAATGAAGTAAATACTTATGTTGACATATTCTTCAAGAGTCCTAAGGACAGTACACAAGAAATATATGGAACATATGAAGAGAAATATATGGAATCACATATGGAGTTGAAGAAACTTAAGATAAAGAAGAAGGTGAACAAGGTGGTAGATGAATTTGTAAGAAGGAATGGGTTCATAGAATAACAAGTGAGGGAAGCTAGAGCAAGAGTAGAGGGAGAAGCAATCATATCTAGTGGGTCCATCAGACCTAGAAGATCTTGAAGGATAGCTTCAACCACTCCCCCCAATATTCAAATTCCCTCTATTATACCACCTACCACCAACAAAACTAAGAGGATGGAGAATAGTGCTCCATTAGTAGAGGAAACTCATGTGAAGGAGGCCACAAGGCTTGAAAAGGTAAAGAAAAATACTCTAGCACTCCCTACTACTACTACCACATCAAAAAGAAAAAAATATAAAGCTATAAGATAGAAGAACATGAGTGTATTATCTAAAGAAGAGGATGAAGGACCTAAGTTGGAAAGAAGAAGCTCTAGAACAAAGAAATAAAAAATAGATATTGTTGATACCTCCTATGAAGAGGAAATTGAGAAGGAAAAGTAAGCCTTTAGAATACATATGCACAAGAAAATGAAATAAAAGGAGAAAATAATACAAAAAAAAGTTTAACCGGAGAAGAAAAAGAGTTTCCTTATAAAAGAATGCAAATGAGGTGGACATAGCCACTATAAGAGAAGCAATCATCAAATGCATTGTCATCATTGAAGTAGATATGGAGAATATTAAGAAGGTTCAAGATGATGTGTGGAACATTCTAATGGAGACTTGAAAAGAAGAAATAGATAAAGAGGAGAAGATTAGATTAGATGTTGTGGTGTGGAGAAAATTGGATTCTCCTTATCTAGCCCTGACAAGGTTACATTGGCCCAATTCTATAGCAAGGTATGTGCAGGATCATCATGTAAAAAATAGGCCCTTAAGTGGCAAAAAAATTAGAAATATCAGAGTTAGGTAACTTGACGTAAAAATTTGAATACGTTATCTATATTATTTCAAAAATATGTAAGAATAGAATCTGTAGAAAATTGAATGTAGTTTTTAAACTACTAGGTTTATTTTTAAAAAATAAAAATCTATCTGGTGAAAATTTGAAATTTCAATGCAGTAGTACTTAAATTTTAGGAAAAAAATAAGAAATAGGTGTATGTCTGACCACCCTAACCACAATAAAATGATAATTATTTTTTATAATATTTTAGATATAAGTAGAGGACTCATGTACCAATGTGATGCATATTTTTTTATAATTTTTTTCCAAGTAGATAATTAATTATAAAAAAATTATTACAACTTTTAAAAAATATAAAAACTCGTATGTCTAACAACCTTAACTTGGTGAAAACTTCATGAAATTCATTTTTTTGTTTTTTCAATCCTATAGTATGTGAAGCACAGAATGTGAAGGATGTTTTGGATTCAAAAAATGTGATATTGTTTGAAAGCTATAGATGTTTTTCAATTAGCCTATCAATTAGGACTTTAGTTGTAATTAAATTAAAAAATTAATAATAATTATTTATTAAATTCAAAGTAAGGCATAATTTATATTGGTGGAAAGCTGAAAACCTCCTTTAAAAACCCTTTTTGTTTCATCAATTTTGGGTAAAAAAAATTCATCAGCCACATACCCTACACATACCCATCATATCGCCACTTTTTAGCCCATCATGATCCTGCATATACCCAGCAAAGAATTTAGAACTAAACAAAGAGTCACAATTTTGACAGGAAGAGAACAAGGTGAGTTTGAGTAAATGAAGAACCAAATAGAGGAAAAGATAACTAACATTGCTTATAAGTATGGCATGATTCCCATTGCCTCTACCTAAAAAGAACAAGATTCAGTAAATGAAGACATTTGAGTTATTGATGTAGAGGAAAATATAGGCAACACTCCTCTGGATACAGATGAACCTATGCAAGGAAATGTTTAAGATGAGAATGTTGTTGAAAGAGAAATAGGGATCAAAGAGGAAATAAAAAATGATGACACTCCTATTCCTTTGGTAACACATGATACTATAGATCATGGCTACTCAGAGACATTTTTACCTCTAGTAGATACAAAACAAAGCATTGGTGAAGGTGAAAACCATGATGCAAATAATGAACAAGGGGAAGTGAATGAAGATAATAAGGAAAGAGAGAATGATGGTGGGAAGGAAGGAGAAGAATATAAGAACGAAAATAAAGAGGGTGATCAAGGAGAGAAGGACAAGGACAAAGGATGTTAAGAGAAAAAGAAATATGGAGACAAAGATAAAGGTAAGACCTATGGTGAAGAAGAAGAAAAGGACATTGATATTGGAAAGAATGAAGAAGCAAATAAATTTGAGGAGTTACCTAAGCCATCTAGTGAATCTTCCTCTAGTGATCCTCTGAATGGTCTATTGTCTAAACAAATGATTATGGTTCCAACTAGTTGTTTCTTCTTAGTTATTGTAGTTTCCCATGCAATAGGGTAGTGTGTATTTAGATAAGATATCTCTCATTCATAATTAAGTTGCAGATAGGTGATTTGCTTCATGCATCAGATAGAAAAGATATTATTGAGATGCACCAAAGGAGTTGTAAATTGATGGATGAAGCTATAAAGACACAACAGGAAGTAACACCCAAAATTAATGTTGACACATCTTTATTTACAGTGAAAAACTTTATGTTGTTCATTAATTCCTTCAAGGAATATGCCTCTAGTTTGAAGGGATAAGTGGAAATAGAGGTTGAGAAAATCCTTATAGAGAAGAAGTTGATGGATATTACAGAGAAGTGTGCATCCACATAAAAAAATTGAAGAGTTCTTGAAGGAGGTGCATGCTTTTGAAGAAGAGGAAAAAAATTGTTTTTGTATTGCATGAAGTGGTTGGATGCCACAAAATGCATAAAAGATGAAATAGACTCAATTGAGTCCTACATAACTAATACATCAAGTTCCTATTTTCCAACACTAGACAAGGATGATCAAACCTGGACTACTATAGTGGACCTGTATGACATATTCTTCACCTTGCAGAGCCAGAAAGAAGAGATAATAAAGCAACTAGGAGAAGTTAAGGGCCTTGATAAAAAAAAATCATATACCTATCTCAAGTTCCCTTGTCAATACTGTTAAAATTTCAATATTAAATCTTACCCCTAGTATTGTGGAAGAAGGAGACAAAACCTTGGTGGAGCTTGAGTCTCAGTGTAGAATGCTTATAGTAGTGAAGAAAAGCCAAGAAGAAGGTAAATTTGGTAAGGAATTCTATAGAATCCTTAGGGGTTAATGACTTTGGGTTGACCATTTATACTTTTATGCATCTTTTAGTTTCTCAAGTTCACATATTCTTCTATAAATATGTGGATGTATTAGGATTTTTTGGTTAACTTCTTTCTAGGGGGGGTTAGTACATTCATGTCAGCTATTTTAGTTTGTATGCATGTTTGAGGGGGAGCATACAAGGTGTTAATATAGGTACACCCTTTTCCCTTTATGTCAAATGGGGAGAGACATTTGAGGAGAGATAATTGGAAAAGTTAAATTCTTTTGGCACATGTTTCCATTAATGGAAAAGGGAGAGATTATTGAAAGATTGAAGAAGGTTATCATTAATGAGTTGTAATTGATGTCAACACCACATGATGGATTTTAGCATTGTGTTAAGGATTCTTGTCGAAGAGTTATTTTGCAAAAGGGTTTGATCCATGCACCAAAAGAGTTAAGAATTTTTGCTAAGTTTCTACACTAGCAATTCTAGTACACAAAGCCCTCAAATAATTTTTTCTACATTCATTCAATTCTTGAGATTTAATTTTGTTATTCTAATATGTTTTTCATGGATGTCAGTAGAATCTTTATTCATATTTTCATCTAATTTGGATAAGTAGTTTGAAATATACAACTAATACAAGATTGATATATAAGGTTTACATAGTTTTCTATGGAATGGATATGACTTATTTGGTTTATACTTCTCTTTGGATTTGAGTTAGACCTTTTAATTTTGAAAGAATGTACATCATGTTTCTCAATTGGCATGAAATTTTTAGGTCCATGTGTATTATGGTGATGATCATTTGGAGTTTTTTTCTTTTAGGTCATATGCCTAGCTGACCCAATGAATGTAAAGAGTTGTGGAGATTAAATATGTAATGTGAATGTAAGAGAGAGCTAGTATAGGTCCATGCTGACCTATAATGCATGTTGTTTTGGGTATGAAGGCATTTTTATTTAAATTAGGTGCTATCAAGGAACATTTTTGTATGTTTTAGGGGTACATCTAACTAGGCCAACCTAATTGACATTTGAAATGGAGTTTAATACATATACAAGGTTATTTTGAGTTTTTAAATATGGAACCTAAATGTATACATGATCCTACTGCAAGTAGTGATGTGAAATTTTGTAGAGTTGAGCAGATAAATTATGAAAGTTGAGAAGAGGTGTTTGAATGTAAAGAAGAAAAAAGAAGTGGATCAATTAAATAGTTTTGAGCTTCAAAGGAACTAAATTTATCATATGGTAGATTCATTTTGTATTAGTTTAAATCTTGGATGTATAGCCACTTCTTTCTATCTTTCTTTTCTATGTAGACAATGAGTTCACTTGGACATTGAGTCCACTTGGAAATTGTTAGGAAATATTGCACTTAACCCATAATCTTATTCATTTCCTACATAACCCATGAGAGATAAACATTCATACAAGTAACTAAAATGTACATAGATCAAATAAACAACCCACAAGATAACACAAGATATACCCTAGAAAAACACTCAAGAGGGAAAAACCCAACCTCCAAAAGCATCCATACGCTATCATATTATTCAAAAATAAAGAAATATAAGAGTTACAATAAATACCTCTAAAGAATCAAGCCCTCCAATGCGTTCCCATGTGTCCAAGCATGAATCAACAAATCACATGCCATGCTTCACAAATGCACTCCTTAAAAAGACTCAATAATGACAACCAACCCACTTAGCCAACCTAAACCACTACACACATGTTTTATTTTATAGACACATGCTCACACAAAATAGAACTAATGCTAAGGTAAATCCACATATCAAAAAACCATGTGAATAAAAAACCACTAACACATTATTTAATATTGGGTACTAAGACTTCAATTTATTTAAGATTTCCCCAATATGAAATTATTATCACATGTCTCCCACACATTAAATAATAATACAATGTTACAATACAACATAAAGTGGTCCCCCAAATAATTACCTAGTGTGACTAAACACACCAACAAGGTGCATCAAAATAAATAAATATATAATTACAATATTATAATAAATCATTTTAAGCAATGGTGTTCAACACCATATCCCAATATTCTCCCAATTGTTGTATACATTTAATAATGGATCAATACTTGAAACAAAAATAATCTCCAATATGCTCATGTGCTCCATCAAGATACCTGCAATAAGAAGAAAATTACCACCATCTCAAGCAAGAACTCCTCTCATCCTCCAATGTAACACCTATGGAAGAAAAGAAACATGCTAGGGTGAAAGTGCACCAATCCATGAACATAAGCATCAAATCCAAGTGATAATTTTTAGTGTAATTAATATTTAATTACACTTGCATAACTTTACTTAGGTAATATTTTTATTCCTAGGTTAACTATTCTCATCCTTATGTTGTTGAGATATCTTATTGCTCAAGCTAAGATTAGGGTTATGCATACTTTCTTTTATAAAGAAAATCATCTCATGTAATTATAAATTCCTGAATAATAGTTTGCACATCTCCTTACAATAGCTTTTCTTTTTATGTTTTCCTCTTGTGTGGAAGGTTTTTTAGTTTTCATGTCTGATCTTGGTTTCTAACATGGTATCAGAGCCTTGATTTGTAGCCCCTTCTTAGATTTTTAAGAAAATCATTGCATAGTTCGTTTGGGATTCCTCTAGGGTATCATGCCTTGAGTTCATCTATGAAGTGTCTTGGATCAGATCAGGGCTTTCCATTGGATTTAGAGCACTAGGAAAAGTTAGGATTGACTTTTATTTCATTGATTTTGGTCATCGTTTTGCAGATCTATGAGGGTTTCATGCTCAGAATTTTTTTGCAAGCTCTAGGGGTAGCCAATTTTTTGGAGCATTTTTGGCACAAACGAAGGTCACCATCGCATTTGTGGTGGCCAAAAACCCTAAGAATTCCTTTTGCTTCATTGATTCTAGAGAAAGTTGATTTTGAGACAAAAAAATTTGTTGGAGGCCTCCCTAGCTCGCTTCTTGAGGCATGCGAATTGAAAAAAAATAAAAAATTGAAAATTTCACAATGATTTCTATGCCTCTAATTAAAAATTCTACCACCGTCAGGCAGCCACCCACTGGCCACTTAGCCAAGTGATGTCACCCAGACTCCATTGATAAGCTTACAACCCTCGCAGGCTAGCTACACAGGGCTGAGGTCATATGGGGGACAGTGCACTATGCATCCAGCCCTCAACCGAACCCTTTGTAGAACTGGCGGTCATATTGATGATCAAGAGCTCCACTCCAGTCCTTGACCAAATCCAACCCATGTGTAGGTCCCTTGGAGGACCAAGAGCTCAACATTTAGCCCCTGTTGGCCCTCAACATATTTCGACCAAATAGAGAATATACCAGTAGCTAAAAAAAATTTCTAACAGGGGAGTGCTTTTTTTCCTCGATGGCCTCTAGGCCCTCAAATTTATGCTTAGTAACTGATGATGTCATCATACAACCGACCCTCTTGGCCCCCTCCTAACCCCAATTTTCCTTCAAGGAGGAATTTTTTTCTTTTTGGCATAACTTGGGCATACAGTATCAAAATTGGGAAAATGAGATATCACCAAAAAGCTAGTTCTGAGCACTATCCTATGGTGTAGTTTATTTTTCAGTATTTTTTTTTTAGCTACATTTATTTCTATTTGAAGTTCGATGTTCATTTATGGCTTCCAAGCTCATAACTTTTTGCCAAGATCTCTAATTTTTGCCATCTTTGTGGCATTGGAAAGGTATTGAGGAGGTCTATGTTGTTGTCCATGCATTTTTTATGTATCTATCTAGGGTTGATCATTATTCTATATTTTTCCCGATGTGTGTTTTGGAGATTACTTGGATTTTTTGACAATTAGGAGGGTGAAACTTGAATATTTGTACTTCATTTTAGTACCACATCATCTTATTTTTTGTTTATGCATGCTTAGCATTCTCTCTTTTTACAATCATTGGGTTATTGTAATAAATGAACTGAGATAAAGTTCCATCAGGGGAGTCTCTTTCATAATAATTTGATTAGAGTGTGCATGCACTTTGATCTCCATCTTGTTATTGATGACAACTCGCATGGGTTATATCTAGTTTCTTATTTTCTTTTGGCCACACATTTCTTTTTCTTAACACATATCAAATTCACATTGGTTCACACTTTAGATTAGGATTTTATGGTTATTGATTCACATTGGTTTGGATCCATCTTAGTTTGAGGGCCATGTTTTTATGGTTAATATTCTAGAGTCTTTATGGTAATTGTTTCCATGGAATAGTTTTAGTCTTAGTTTGGAATCGACATCGAGATACATTGTTTCCAGATTCTATCACCATTTCATCTACTATTGCTTAACATATTCCAACTTTGTTCTAGTTTGTGAGTTTTCCAGTGTTATGTGGCATCGGGTCTGCTATCGCATTATTATGATTTTGCTTTGGTTTTTTGTAGAAAAAAGTATCTTTCCTTGCTTTTTGGATTGTGGTTCTAGTGTTACTCCACAATGTTCTTCCAGTGCTTCTTTGTAATAGTCATCTCATTGTAGGGGGCTTTTGTCCAACTAGGTTTTCCTTCTCTACCTCATTATTGTATTTTTTCATGGGTACTTGATCAGGCCTTGTTGTCAAGACCCATTCATGCTTTCTTGCATTAATCTTAGTTTTAGGTGCATGCTTTTTAGTCTCGCTAAGTTGCACTTATGGGGGGGTGTTAGTGTAACTAATATTTAATTACACTTGCATAACTTTACTTAGGTAATATTTTAATTCCTAGGTTAATTATTCTCATCCTTATCTTGTTGAGCTATCTTGTTCCTCAATATAAGATTAGGGTTATGCATTCTTTCTTTTATAAATAAAATCATTTCATGTAATTATAAATTCTAGAATAATATTTTTCACATCTTCTTGCAATAGCTTTGCTTTTTTGTTTTCTCTTGTGTGGAAGGTTTTTTGGTTTGCATGTCTGATCTTGGCTTCTAACAATAAAAAAGACTCTAACCAAGTTGTTGTCAACTAAAAAACTCACATGATCATAAATAGCATCCACAACGCATGCTAATACATCTAACCATCCATACCTCTAAGGTATCAATACATTATTAAAATCATGCCAAGAGCATATGCAAACCATAAACCACAATCAAGCTCCCTATATCAGCCTATCAATGAAGAACATTCATATCCAAGAACTTCCACTATATAGATGATTTCAAAGCATATCAATCCTACCAATCAAAACTATATCAAGGTGTGATAAGTAAATCAAATCATGAAGTACCAAGGAAAATAATAATGACCAATAAATACGACCCAAATAGCTATATAATCTCTCACAACATGTCGCCACCATCCTCCCAAAACATGAACATCTAGGAAGGAACCATAAAGAGAGAAACCATTTAAACCATAATTTCTTCCTACAAACACCTCAAAAGTGTAATGTTGTGTCAAGTATGCTCTCCTAATGACCTGAAATGAAAATCCTCAACAACATCCATAACACCCAATCTCATAGATCAAGTACAACATATGAATCATTTAATAATTCCAACATGGATGTAAGCCTCTCTAATAAAGAAGATCAAACTCAAAGTAACCATCCCAAAACTAGAAATCAACCCATAAACCATCTCCTAAAAATCCTCATCAAAGAAAGATATCATAAACTAAAAATGCACAAGGAGATAACCATGCCATAACATCCCTCAAAATGAATCCTCCAAAACTAACTATCCATAGCTCAAGATCCATATCTATGAAAGATAAATCATATAAACTCATGCTAAACCATCCTAAAATAAGTATCCATAATCAATCACCATGAAATATCTCAATCCCATGAAAATCAAAGAACGAAACATACTACATCAGAATGATATAATGGGAAAATACCTCTCAAATAATAAATTGTTGAGTAGACCAAGAGTGGGGAATGAGAATTCTCCCCTAGGATAACCAAGTCATCATGATTCACTCCAAAAACAATATCCTCTATCAATAGAACATGAACTCACATTCATATCTAGGTGAAATCTCCTCATTCTTCATGTTGAAACCTCCAAAGAGTAACCATCTCAAGAAATGTCTCTAATCACAAGAGAACTCCAACCATCACCTACGTCTCTAAGTATTCACAAGCACCTATAACCAATAATCCATGAAAAAATCCAAATGCAACATAGCACTATCATGAATCAATCAAGAAAATGATCAATGTATCCAATAGAAAGAGAACTACCAAGATCAATGCCAAAGCTCCAATAGTAAAATCAAGAACCTATCATGACAACATGATGTAACCATCTCCTCCTAGGAGATCACATGAACCAACACATACATCCTAGTATCAAGAGAACACATATACCATCCCAAAACTCTAAACTAGTAACAAGAGTAAACCCAGACATACTATCAAACATACTCTAAACCAAGAAATAATATCTCCAATCACAGGAAAATAACCATCTCCAATGATGCATTCATGTCACTACCAACAACTCCCACTAAACCATGATATGAGATACACAAGGCATCATGACAACCATCCTCTCTATGAAGATCATCTAGGTTTTCAGACACTCAATTGCAATATCAGTAACATACAAGTGAAACAAAGATCTATAAGCCAAGAAGATACATACAAGTTCCATCAAAACATCACAAACCAATCCAATCATCACTGTCAAAGCTCCCACTAAAAGTGTATAACCAATGAATGTACCAAGCTATCATGGCTGCATCATGATAAAACCACATGCTACAAGTCCCATAAAACAACTAATCAAGTACTCAAATGATCCATCTTCTCAATCCCAAAACAACATACCAATGCACAAATAACCATAGACAAGGCCAACTAATGAAATTTGTAACAACAATGAATCAAACCTAGTGGTTATAGATAGTCAACATTTGAGTCATCCCAATACAACCCAATAGGCTATACACACCTAAATTGCATAACTAATAGATCCAAACCATTGAAACATGAAAAATCATCATCAAATTAGTAACCTATAAATTGAGATATCAAAGAAGATAATCTTGTAGACATCAAGACTTAAACACCAAAGCAAACATAGATCTAATTTTCTAACCATGTCCACAAATGAGCAACCATAGTCAATGAACCACATAAGCATGGGGTGAAGCCACATAAGTGGTTTACACTTTTGAAGAGGAAGGAAATTTCAAAATTTTCCCATTCCTCATATCAAATGGGTTCGGCCGAACCCTAAGGTTCGACCGAACCATTTAGTTGGTTCGGTTGAACCTTAACCCATGGTTCGGCCGAACCAACTAAATCCCCTATTAAAAAATCATACTAGAGTGGGTTCGGCCGAACCTAGGTTCGGCCGAACCCATTTAGTATGGCTAAAACAAAAAACACATTCATTTAATTGCTTTTTTTAATTGTATGTGTTGGTGGTTCGGCCGAACATGGGTTCGAACCCAAGTTCGGCCGAACCCTTCCAAGATGTTCGACCGAACACTTGTTCGGCCGAACCCCTCTTTTTTCATCCTTGGTTCCTAAGGCACCAGAATTGTTGAAAATTTTGCGTTTCGAAGCTCAATTTCAGAATGAAAATGGAGAAGATCTCAAAAACCCAACTAGTATCGGGTTCCCCTCAAAACGAGCTATCCAACGAATATAATTTTAGTATGTTTAGATTATATTATCTATCTGTTTTTTAAGTTTTATTAAATATAGGTTTTTCAAGAAAACAAAACTCTCTTCTGCACAAGTGGAAAAATAGAAGATTATCAAAAAAATTGAAAAATATGAGTGCACCAGATATTGGAGTCCTTGATCCAACAAAAAAAAAAAAGAATTTCGATACATACAGTGAAAGTTATGCATTATACGGTCGTGTTATGTCCGAATTGTAATTGATTTGACTTTAAAACTTGATTAAAGAAAAAATATTCAATAAAAACTATCTAACTAAGTGGAAGCACTAGATATCAGAGCTACAAATCTAAATTTGAAAGAATTGGAATTTTATCTTTCAAGGAAAAAAAGTTATGCATTATACTTGCGTCACTTTTTAAAAATGCTATTTTTGAAAAAACCAATTTTCGTGGGAGATGGAAAAAGAAGTGCAATCTGATTCCAAAAAAATTGAAAAAAATATTTTTAGAATCTACAGACAAAATATGACAAGACTCTAGTTTTCATCATCTTCAAATTCTTTACGGTTTAATCGCTATAGGTGCCCGAATGTGGAGATTGTGTTAAAAAAAAAATATCAGTGTCCAGTTAGGCCAAAAAGTGTAAACCACTATTGTGGGATCACCCCATGAAATAGATAAGAAAAACCTCCTAACACCAAACTAAATCACCACAAAACAACCACATACATGATCATGTCATGACAATGCATCAAATGTACCTACATACCCATGAAACCATAACCATAGCCATCATTGTACTTGCACTCAACTATCACCCATGTACAAAACTCCAAGTCTCAAACCATGTCCAACTATGTCCTCAATCTGAAGACAACCTATGTGCCTATCACCATCAAAGTCCCAATTTTGAAAAACACCTATTAACCTATACTTGGAAGCACCAAACTAATAATCAGCTATACTATCATAAATATCATATAAAAATATGTACTCCCTCAAAGTTTCACCTCTTGACTCATATGGATGCTCACAAAATCACACCCTAAATCTTAGGATCCTACAAGCAATCAAATAAGTACCAAACTCATCCAAAACCACAAACTAATTATATGACTGAACCACTATGTAGTACACTGCAAATTATCTCCCACGCCTCTTTGAAGTCAAAAAATGATTCCATATGCAAAATTTATGCCCAAAATTTTGCAACCGAGAACATATAACTTCTAGGCCCCCAAAATTGATGAAATCAGAAAAATCATGGAACCAAACCTATACCACTACATAGGACTTAGAACCATCTTTCCAACAAGTACAAGAAGTTGAAAAATAGACATTGTGGGTGAAAGTTATGAAAGTTTGAAAAAAATGTCTGATTTAGCTATATATGCAACTTCGTGTGGGCCCCACTCCAAAACAAGTATTAGCCCATTTTAAGTTATGCAAATATTAAAAATAATATATATATTTTTTAAAATAGATTTTTCTTTCAATATTTTAAATTAAAACCTTATAGGGGTGGATGGTTTAGATTTTTATTTTCTTTAATTAAAGCTTCTTCCTTCCTTTTTTAAAAAGAACTTTAATATCCACCTTTTTAGGTCAAAGAAAAGAAAGGCTGAATGTTTTATGTTTGGAGGCTAAAAAAATTAGTGGGTTGGAAAACGTACTACATGAAATGACCGGGCTAACATAAGTGTGGGTACAAGTCCGAGGACCACACCCCTTCCCCTTAATAATATTATTTTTCTTTCGATTTCCTTTTCAATTTTTTTCAATGTGATTTCTAACCATTTTCGTTTTGTATTTTGTAGGTATTTTTAATAATATTTTCAAAGCCTGAAACAAAAAATTTATACAATTTTTTTCGAAAGATAGGATTTATTTTTTTAATATTTTTTTTTTACACGTGGCAAAATTGGGCTATGATTAAATTTTTTTTCAACTTTTCCAAAATAAGTCAAATTTTATACCAATCTTCATCTCTTGGCCAACTTGAATCCAACCATGAGGTCCATTTTGTCTCAAGGGGTCATCTATGAAATTACTCTAGAAAGCCTCCAAATGAAAACTCAAACCAAGAAACCCTCTTTCACCCAATTTAGAAAACTTTAGATCTACAATAAACCCAACAAATCTTGACAACCCAAAAGCCCAAAACTACATACAAACACCTGCAACATGTGTTCCATATATTGTAATCCCTCAAACCCTACTAGCATTTTCATGGCTTCAACTTTGCAAAACCTCTCAAACTAGAGTTATAGTAAAAATTCTTCAACCATGAAAGCTCAAATACCACTTGTTATAAAATATTGCACTTAACCCACAATCTCATTCATTTCCTACATAACCCATAAGAGGTAAACGTGCATACAAGTAACCAAAATACATAGATCAAATAAACAAGCCACAAGATAACACAAGATATACCATGTTAAAACCCTCAAGAGGGAAAAACCCAACCTCAAAAAGCATCCAACTCCATCATATTATTTAGTAATAAAGATATACAAGAGATACAATGAATACCTTTGAATCATCAAGCCCTTTAATGCATTCCCATGTGTCCAAGCATGAATCCACACATCTCATTCCATGCTTCATAAATGCACTCCTCAAAAAGACTCAATAATGATAGCCAACCCACTCAACCAACCTAAACCACTACACATGTGTTTTCTTTTATAGACACAAGCTCACACAAAATACCACTAGTGGTAAGGTAAAACCACTTACCACAAAACCATGTGAATACAAAACCATTAACCCCTTATCTAATATTTTGTATGAAGACTTCGCTTTATTTAATATTTTTCCAATATGAAATTATTATCACATTTCTCCCTGACATTAAATAATAATACAATGCTACAATACAACATCAAGTGGTCCCCCAAATAATTACCTAGTGTGACTAACCACACCACTAAGGTGCATCACAACTAAATAATTATTCTAAAATTACAATATTATAATAAATCATTTTATGTAATGGTCTAGAACACCATATCTCAATAGTAGTAATCATTTTTCTAATATATTATAAAAAACGATAATGTATTGTAAGCTAATCCTCATCGTGGTTCTTCCCATTTTGATTTTTCCACATAGAAATCTTGGTGTTCATGTGTTATGTGTGTTATGGGTATTTCATGCTTGAAAATTCCTTATAACAATTAAATATGCTTTGGTAATTGGATGGATAATGATTGGATGGTTTAATAGAATACCAATTCACCCCCCTCTTAGTATTTTGAGTGTTCAACATCTATTTCTCAATGAACTTTAGCATTGACCTTCTTCATCAACATTTTTGATTCTTCAACATAAGATCTTTGTTGCACATGATCTATATTAATTAATCAAATTATTCTTTGGATTTATTTCAACTATGATTCCAATGATCATCAACAAACCTTCAATTATTTTTTATTGTAATTATTCTTCTTTAATTATAACTCCATATACATTGCTCTTTCTAGTTTGAATGAAAATCGTTGATACTAATTCTCCTAGATAACTAGATATTCTTCCATTTTTTACTTAAAAAAGGTAGCATGATCATATCTTCTTTTCCAACCATAAAAGACCTTTGAGATCATCATTAGTTAGGTTCGTATCTCATTTTTCTTTAGGATTATTTGATTGAAACATATTTTGGTACATAATTTTTCTCCTTAGAAATACAACTATGTCTAAATGATGATATACCAATCAATGAAATGTAAACCTATATATATGTAAAATTATTAAAATAAAATAATTAAAATGGATAAATTGAGATTATAATTAATTCTATTGAAAATAAAATAAAATAAATATGATTTTAGTTTAAAAGCATTGCACTATAGAGTTTTGTTTATGTCAAACTATAATAAAAGAGTTCATGTGTCATAATTTTATTGTGATGGCATAATTTTCTCCTATACATTGTACATGAAAATCTTGTTTTTCTAATGTATATCAAATGTAAGGAACACAATATAGTTCTTGGAAATACCATGTGAGCCTATTGTTCTAGCATTGAAGTTGTAATTTTCCTTTACCCTAAGGCATGTTGTAATGCCCCAATCTTTCACATAATATATTAATAGAAAAAATTGGATGAACATTTTTTTTGATATAAATATATTATCAAGCAAGCCATATTGTACCTCTACATATACAAGGTGGTATGGTACAACAAAATGAAACACCTAACACACTTACCAATGCACAAAGAATAATTTTGACATTAAAAGACTAACTATGCCACAAAATCAACACCATGACTAAATAAATAAATAAGAACCAAACGAAGCTTAGGTTACCTACAACAAGTGATAAATCCAAAGGCCTTGTTCTATGGGCCACTTAGGTATTTTGGAACATAGGAAGAAGCATGGAAATATATATTGGGACAACACTAAGGTTATTAAATTAACTATATGATTTGTTGATGATTATTGGGGAATAAATTTTTGAAAGGAATAGTGGTTATGTTCTCAAGGGTATAGGTATTGAATTAACTAGAATGAAAAGTGGCTTATTTTAACAAATCAATTTTGAACAATAAAATATTTTTCTAATAATTATTTTAAATCTACTACAATATTTGTGTATAATCTACAAGAACTATTTGCAAGCTACAACAACTATATATTCAAAACTATTTTTTTATTTTAAACCAACTAAATATTTAAAAAGTAAAAGAATATCTACTATAATATTATTAAAAAAATTCTATAAATAGCAATGTTTTAACTATATTATTTATTAAAAATTATTCTTTATGAATA
This sequence comes from Sequoia sempervirens, assembly GCA_007258455.2. NCBI lineage: Eukaryota > Viridiplantae > Streptophyta > Pinopsida > Cupressales > Cupressaceae > Sequoia > Sequoia sempervirens. The sequence goes on from VDFB02286684.1 coordinate 18,198, forward strand.
TATGAGAGCTAATATAAACTATTATGATTGACCTATATGAGATAGATATATTAATTTATAATTTATATACTATAATATCATATAACTTGAATTAAATAAAACCAAGGATAAGGAAAATTAACTAAGATAAAGGATACGAAATCAAATGCAACAAAAATAAACCACTACGTTGTTTATCTTTCTTCTTTGATTGATTTAAAGTGAAGTGCATTTAATACTTCACTTGGCATTCTCTTTGTGATGGATTAATTGATGGAATGGGGTTTCTTAGTAAACAAGAAACATGATAGTATGATTGGGATTATAGATCAAGAAAATGGTCGCATAAGAATAAGATGAAGGTAGATTATTATAAAATGGGACTCATAGTTAGGATATAAAGAGGTTTTAAAATGGGATGACAATACTCAAATTTATATATTTTCAAATATTTAAACCAATCACCAAGATTCATTATTTAGTGGAGGGCTAGGATTTGAGGAAGATTAAGCCATGTATTAAATTTTTAGTGATGTGACAAGTGTCCCATGAGGTATAAGAGTAGGTGTGCACACACATTCATGAGAAATACCTATGTAAGTGTTAGGGTGGATATGATAGGATAAGTGTAATAAGTATTGTGGCTACACATGTGTGAGAAAGGAATAGGGTGAGTTGGTATTCTCACACATGCAGGAGCATGAGGAGTAGGGACACTTGTCAAGTTATGAAAAATTTATATTTTGATCCATGTAGATGGATTTAGTTTTTGGGGTTAAATGGGTAAGGATTAAAGGTGATGTCAATATAAATATTAGAAGAAACTGTAATTAAGATTAATTAACCTAAATAAATAAATGTATTATTTAATTAACTTAGTTGGATTATTTGAGGGATAAAGTTAAACATAAGTAAGTAAACATGTACATTTATTTATTTAGGGTTAGTGATTAAGGTAAAGGATGAATTAAATAATTAATTAAGTAAATATTGTTTATTTAATTAATTGATAAGATAGTATAGATTCAAATTTTGTTGATTATGGACTAAGTTATGTGTCTACATTTTCCCCCTCTTTGATATGGTGTCACAAGTTAGAAATGAAATTGTATCAAAGAAGAATACAATATAGTAGATAGAAATGAATGACGACTAGTGGAAATATTCCCAAATCATATGAAGGATCAAGAGGGATTATAAAGAGAGAGTTTTTTATACCTTACAAAATAATATGTAGGTTTAAAGAACATAATATGTTCTTGAAATGGATTGGAGGACAAGATAATAAGGAAATAAATGATGAATACAAAGAAATGAAGTAAATAATATGGATAAGAACATGGATATGATTAAGGTGATGGAAATATGGGAGTATGATGAGATGAATTAGATTAATGTTGTAATGGTATAGTCAATATTGATTTGATATTATACTTGAAATTACACACCAAGATATAATGTACTAGGTTATGATGTGTCAAGCATATGAGAAAATGGTCACATACAAAAATATTCCTTATTACACCATTATATGTAATACCATGATACCCCTATATAAATAGGGTACAAATAAATTGATATATACAAAAAATGATAACACACATGAGTTAAAGTAATAATGTATAAACATCCACAACAAAACAAGGAATTTTTCCCTAGTCAAGATAGAAACTAATCAATGGATGGATGGATTTGTGTTGATAAGGATAGCAATCTTAATGATAGCAGTATTGCATATCTTAGGATTTTGTTGTTAATAGTGATAACAACATAAGTATTGAGAATAATATATACCTATGATGATAATTGGATTAATGTGGAGCAGTGAACTAGATTGCATAGTTGGATTGTATAGATTAGGATTGAATTTTCTTGGAGTAATTTTTGATATTTTATTGGAGGTATGGCATTAAATGGAGGATTAAGGAGAAGGGAATATAATGGTTATGATTATTTTGATGGTGGAATGAAAGAGAACCAATTATAAGGGATAATCAAGGATTTCAACAAGGATTACAAGATGTAGAGATTTCTTATATTTGAGATAGGAGTATTCACTGGATGGATTGCGATATAATATATAAGGATATTAGATGGAGGATAAGAGAATAGAGCTTCAAGGAATATTTTGCAAAGGAATGAGATTCCCTATACTAGATGTAGTGTTATTGAAGATAGAATATGGTAAAGGATGCATGATATGGTAGGATGGTATGGAAGGTAGTGGAGAGTGGAGAGAGTAAGTTTTTCATTGTCCAAATAATATATGGATGTTTTTCCCCACTATATATCAAGAGAAAAATTTAAAAGGGATGATGAATTGGATAATGTTGGTAATCAAAATTTTCACTGCTTTCTTATTATTATTTTAGAATTATTGACTCAACACAAGAGAAATACAAATGTAATAACAATTGGATAAGTTTCTATGAATGAAAAAAAAATTACCTTAGAGAGGGGAAATTCCCTTGTATGACAAATTTTAAATATTTTCTAGGGCATAATTTTTACAAAAAATTAGGAAAATTGAACTATCCAAACTAATAGAGGAATGAAAAAATAGAGAATGTGAGAAAAAAGTCTCGGGTATGTGCAGGATCATCATGGAAAAAATAGGCCCTTAAGTGGAAAAAACTTTAGAAAAATCAGAGTTAGGCAACTTGACGGTAACGCCTCACCAAGGAATCCATTAAAACAAAGTAAGAAGTAACAAATTAACCAAATAATTTTTTTTTAAGTCATTCTATTACACAAATTTTTTAAGGATTCCAAGATGACATTACTTAAAAATTAACAAATAAGAACATCACTTCATAATATCAAAGTCATAAAAACATAAAGAGATATCATATTCATGAATGATCCAATTTCATAAACTTTTATAAAGTCGAGGTACATAAACATATTACATCAAGTGAGATGATAACAAATATCATATCAATATAATATCATTACAAAAGTTCTCTTATAGACACCAAGAGAATATACAATAAATATGAATAACATTTCACATTTCCAGCCTCGTTCATGAGTACGCTCAGCGTCCAACATCATGAACAATGAAGAATTAGGAACTTGTTCCACGAACAATGTTATCCAAGTATAGCAACATGTGAAAGAGGTCCCAATGGATTGAATAGAACAGTTTCCTCCCAACTGTATGGAACCTGAAGGTCCACTCCCTCCGTGCTAGGAGATAATGACAGGTCCACAAAACAAGCAAGCAAACAACAAAGAATAGACACTACACTACATGGCTGAAAAACACATAATGACATGTCCACAACAAACCATAGTAATTACAACATATGCTTCAAGAGATGACCACAATACAATAGTTAACTCTACACAAGACACTACAAACATGCTTCAAGATAGAGCGTCATCACATAGTTGTTCTAGGTTACCCTGGTGAATCTTCCTAGACTACCGACCCTCATCTAGAGTTACCCTAGCAGTCTCTACCGATTCCCAGCCCATAGAAAAACTCATGTGGAGTAGAATTACCTTTCAGGAAGACAAGGTAGACGACTAATCCATTGCAAGACTTCTCAACCTACCCTTAATCTAAACAAGAATTAACGTATTAGGCGAGGCATACAAATTATCTGATTAATATTATGATTATCACCCAACCCCATGTACATTAAATTAGGTTTTCATTGGATTAACTACTTTCGGTAGGTTACCCTAGCAACCTCTTAGGGATCCAGCCTCTAACGAAAGCCACTCTTCCTATAAGCAAAAGCAAACTCATATAACATATAGGATAGTCAACATGCATAAATCAAAATAGGGTATGATCACATTTTATCCATGACATAAAACACCATACTCTCATTCACCACATAGGTATCATAAATAACATGCATGACCTGACTTCAACAAATCCTACACAAGAATTGTGAAACTCAATTAACTCAATCAATTCTTTAAAGAACATACAAGTCTCACAAAGACATAAGTTTCAAAACACTTAATATTCCTTCACAATTAAATCATTGCAAAATATATTCACCATTCACTTCAAAAATATTTAAATATCATATTTAAAATACATTTATTTATATATAAAATGTAACCTTAACTTTTAAAAAATCAAAAAATCAAAAATCAAACAATCTTTCACTTTCATAATTTCAAACAATTAAACCCACAAAAGCTTTCTTCAATACTAAAAATATAATTCAAAGCAATGATCATTAATTCTCAAATTAAAAACCATATTATTTTCAAATAAAAAAACTAAATATATATTTAACCTTCATTATAAAAATCATCTTAGAAACCAAGTCTATGCTTGTAAAAGATCTCAACTAAACCCCAAAATTTGTGCTATCAGCATAGAAGATATCGACACTTAATTAGATTGGAGTTAAAAAAAAGATAAACAACTATATCAAAAAGTCACTAGTGTGATAACATAGATGGAAACGAAAGAAACTTAAAGAAATAAAGGAAATAGTTAGATTAAATGCATGAAAAAGCTTTAGGAGAATGATGTAAAACATGAAAAGCTGATTCAAGAACATAGCTGAGAATGATGAAAGGTCTAAATTGCATCGAATCACTTAGCCAACCAATGCTTATTATTTGGCAAGACATAATTGCAAAGCGACCTACAATAAACTCACAGCTGCATGCAAAGAAGTATAGATCTCATGTAGATCATAATTTCCCTTAACTCATAAGCAGGACAATTCAATGAGCTGATTATAATACCTATAATAGTTTCCCAACTACCTATCGAAACAACTCTCATACTCCATATAGAATAGTGATAGCATGGACAAAGAGGAGGTTAACTCGTGGACTTCACAGCCCTATTTGGCTAACACCTTCAATAGTAAGGGTCAATAATCAAAGAGATGGTTCTAATAGGTAGATAAACTTAATATATCAATGGATGAATAACAAGAAAATATATTAGATTAGGATAATTAATTGTATAGTTCTATAAGGAAAGTGCACAACACATACTAGATGCAACTTATGTAGACCAAGTATGAAGGAATAGCATATAGTATAGAGTTCTAAAATACAGCGTATTGACTTATATAGTTTTGAAAATAAATATACATCATGAGCCTAAGGTTTATAAGCATCACATGCATAAGGCGCGTAGAAGTGTAGGTCCAAGGTTAAAACAACAAAGTCAACACATAAGGATATATATAAAGGTCGAGCTGCTAAATGATGTCTTTAGGGAAAATATGGGAGTCAAGCTTCCTCCAAGATTGAGATGGATATGGTTGTAAATATATGGTTGTAAATAGAGAAAATCCATTTTCTTTCATTTGAAAGGAAATCTTATAGATGGATAAACGAGAAGTAAATGATGGCATTATCAAATTCCATCATTCACTTTCTAACACAATTTTTATAGCAAGCATGCAATGAAAAATTGTAGTCATTCAGCACCATGCAAGGGAGAATATACCATGCATGAAGACACCCATTTGGCATAACTAATTTGGGTAAATAGGCTTCCTAATGATGACCATAACTAATCCATTTTAGCCAAAAAAATTTAAATATGATTCTACATGATTCAAGAGAGGAAGGTGAATATCAAGGATTAACAACTTGATGAGGGCACAACCCGAGACACAAAAAGTAACCCACAAACAACAGAATAATTTTATTATTCAGAAAATTGAGCTTCTTACATGCAGAGGATCTCAAATCCCCAAGTTCTACAACACATGCAAGCTACATAAAGCTATAGAATAACCATTTCGCAAAATGCAAGCTTGTCCCCCAAAAGGTTACCTAAAAATATTAGAAACCTGCCCATAAATAGAGCTCCTCTTTAGTTTGGAGCCAAAACAACATTAAAATTTGAGTTTAGGCACTTTGGCACTGAAAATTACAACTTGAAGTTCAAATTTCAAAAGAACATTTGCAATTGTATCTTCTAGAAAGTGTGCCAACTTCTCGAGGCCATAACTTTTGATTCGGGGCTCCGATTCGCGAACCGTTTGAACCATTGGAAAGGTCTCGAAGTCAAGAACGTGCTCAAAAAATTTTACACTGATTTTGGCAAGTTTTAGGGCCATTCCGGAAGCTCTAAGTGCCTCAAATCCAACTCGAAAGATTTTTTACGTGCAAATCTGGGAAACTAAAACTGCAATATCTTTCAACCTAGGAATAGAAAATAAAAACCATAAATTAGGAATTTCATTATGACAAAAAGGGTATCCAAAAATGTAAAAACATCTAAAAACTGAGAAACTTGAAATTTAACTATTTTTGGGTGATGCAAGATTGCCCTTACACCACTGATGCTCCTGCATCAAACACCGGGTAATTTTAGAAGTGACCCATCACATCTCAGATGGTTGAGGAAAACCCAACCGGTCAACTGCTGCCTTAGATAGCCAGGATGAATCTTCCACAGCCTTACTCTCCATTCACCGATATTCTTCATAATGCCTATTTTTGGTACTCTTTCCCACATGACTATCGAAGATTTCCTCAATCTCCTCCTTTTCTGAAGTAGATGCTGGAATCCCACACTATTCCATCATTGGTACTTCCTCTGCACCACCTTCATGATACTCTATCAAATCTAAAATGTTGAACACAGGGAAATGTTGAATCCATCTGGCAACTCTACCTCATATGCATTCCTTGAATCATGCTTCTTCAAAATTTTACAAGGACCGAACTTCTTCATCTTCAATTTGTTATATGTTCCCACTCGAAACCTTTCTTTCCTCAAGTGGACCATCACTTCATCACCAATATGAAACTCCTTATACCTCTCTTCTGATCTGCTTTAGCCTTATACTCCATATTCATCTTGTTAATATGTTCTCTTACCTTCTCATGTATATCCTTGATGTGTTCTACAAAATCTTTGGCTTCAACACTTATTTTCTTCTCTTGGTCCATCTTCCTCAATTTTGAGTTGTTCTAGGGCTACCTCCATACACAATCTGGAATGGTGATTTACTAGTGCTTCTGTTGACAGAATTGTTGTAAGAGAATTATGCCTGGGGTAAGATCAAGTCCCATCCCTTAGGTTTATCTCCTACCAAACATCTCAGTAGGTTACCCAGACTCCTATTAACAACCTCTGTCTACCCATCTGTTTGTGGATGGTGTGCAGAACTAAACTTCAGCTCTATCTTCAGCTTCTTCCACAAGGTCCTCCAAAAGTACCCCACAAATTTGGTGTCATGATCTGAAACAATACTCTTTGGCATACCATGTAGCCTCACCACCTCTTTGAAGAGCAAGTCAGCAATGTGGACTGCATCATGGGTCTTCTGACATGGAATGAAATGTGCCATCTTCGAAAACCTATCAACCACCACAAAGACTGAATCATTCCTTCGTTGTGTGCTTGGAAAACCAAGAACAAAGTCCATACTTATATCCTTCCATGGCCTCTCTGGTACAGGTGAGGGCTGATATAAGCCTGTATTCTAGCTCACTCCTTTAGCCATCTAACATACCCTGCAACTTTGTACAAACTTCTTCACATCTAGTGACAACTGAGGCCAATAATAATGCTCACTAATAATGGCAATGGTCTTATCCCAACCAAAATGTTATGCCATTCTCCCAATATGCTTCTCCTTTATCAGGTTCTCCCTCATGGAACTCCTCGGGATACACAATTGACTTCCCTTAAAAAACGTGCCATCCTAGATTATGAAATCTAGCCACCTTGTCCTGTCCACTGTAACAGGTTCCTTGCAAGCTTTCCAAGCCTCTGCAAAATTAGGATCTTCTGCATATAGTGTCTTGATTTCATTGAACCCAACCACTTCAATCTGCATCTTTGTCATCAATGTATGCCTCCTACTTAAGGCATCTATAGCCCTATTTGACTTCCCACTCCTATGTTTCAAAACAAAGGTATAACTCTGCAAAAACTCTACCCATTTCATATGCCTTTTATTTAATTTTCCCTTACTATTTAGGTACTACAAGCCCTGATGATCAGTATATAGAACAAATTCCTTTGGTAACAAATAATGTCTCCATTTCTTTAATGCTCGAACTATTGCATAAAACTCCTGATCATATACAGAATACTTTCTCTTGGCATCATTTAACTTTTCACTGAAATAGGCAATGGGCTTACCTTCTTGGCTCAATACTACTCCAATGCTACAACCACTGGTGTCACAATCCACCTGAAACACCTTGTTGAAATATGGGAGGGCTAGAATAGGTTGCTTCTTCACCTTCTACTTCAATAGTTCAAAAAATTTTGCCACTCCAGTGCTCCACTTGAATTCTTTTCTATCCCCTCTCATTGTTTCAGTCAGAGGTCCACAAATACTACTGAAGTTTCTAATGAACTTTCTATAAAAAACTAGCCAAACCATGGAAAGATCTCACCTCGGTAGTAGTTCTTGGGGTAGGCCATTCTAGAATAGCCTTCACCTTCTTTGGGTCCATCTTGAGACCTTCTACTGAGACAACAAACCCCAAGTACACTAACTCCCTCTTCACAAAACCACACTTCTTCAAATTAATCAACAGTTTCTCTTCTCTTAACTTCTCATTTGAAGGCTCTCTGAATATGCATCAGATGCTCATCCAACGTCTTACTAAAAATCAAAATATCATCTAAATACACAATAACAAAACTTCCCATAAATTCTTTTAATACCTCGTTCATGAGCCACATGAATGTGCTCGGTGCATTGGTTAGCCCAAAAGGCATGACTAACCACTCGTACAGGCCCTCTTTGGTCTTGAAGGTAGTCTTCCATTCGTCTCCCTCTTGAATCCGGATCTGGTGATATCCACTCTTCAGATCAATCTTTGTGAAGTATGAGCTCCACTCAAATAGTCCATCAGTCATCCATCCTTGGCGGGGAAATATGTACTTGATTGTTATCTTTTTATGGCTTGGGAATCGTACACATCCTCCACTCCCCATCCTTCTTTGGTGCTAGTACTGCAGGTACTGCACATGGACTCAAACTCTCCAGTATCAAACCCTTTCTCAACAACTCTTGAACTTGTCTGTTCAACTCCTCATTTTCTTCTGGAGTCATTCTATGAGCTGCCTTATTTGGAAAACTGGCTCCAGGAATCAATCAAGTCAATGATGAATGATCTTCCTTATTAGTGGTAAACCCTCAGGTTCATTATCAGAAACAATATCCTGAAACTCATCCAACATCCCATAAACTTCTTTTGGAACCTTCTCACTATCCTCCTTACTCACTCTAGGAATCATTGCATAACACACACGCTCATGCTTCATACCTTCTAAATTTTTTCTTCCATCTACATAACAAATTCTAGCACTACTGCATACCTTTTCTTCGGTCTCCTTTAGAGGTTTCAACTTGTGACGAACCCCATCCTTTGTCAAGGAATAAGTGTTTGCATGGCCATCATGTATATCTCACCTATCGAACTACCATGGCCTCCCTAACAACATGTGACATGCATCCATGGGGATGATATCATAGAGTACCTCATCATGGTAGCTCTCAATCTTGAACTTTACTAGGCACTGCTCATTGACCAAAACTTTGTGGTCTTTCTATAACCAAGCAATCTGATACAGATGTGGGTGTCTTTCCCTCTTTAGCTTCAACTTTATGACCATTTCCTCTAACACCAGATTATCAGTGCTCCCACCATCAATAATAACATCACAACATTTTCATTCACACTTTCACCTTGTGCAAAATAGATTCTTCCTCTGTTCTAGTTCCTTTTCTTCAGTCACTAGGGCTCTCCTAATCACTAGGGTTTCTCCCCTTTCAGCATCATTTGAATGTTTAGATTGGGCCTCCTCATCTGCATGTGCAACCTTTCCACGACCTTTTGGCCTTTTGTATACCCTTCCTTGGTGTTGTCGACATTCATAGGCTCAATGCCCTTCTTCACCACAATGGAGACACATTCCTCTGAAACCACCTCTTCCAGATCCTTGTCCATATCTCCCTCATCCTCTACCTCTTTGATCACCACTATTTTGATCACGAGGGTAGTAGATGTTGTCATTATTTTGGCTTTGGTTGGTACCCACATCTTCACTTTTCTTTTCATCATTTTGGCTTCCTAAAGGTCTTCCATTGCCCCTTCCGATTTGACCTCCTCGTCCTTTTTGCTTGCCATCAAATCTTTTGTTCAACTTCTCTTCCACCTTCAAAGCAAACTAATACACATCCTCAATGGTGGTCATCCTAACAAGGCTTAACTCCTCCTGAATGCTCGGTCGTAACCCATTAAGATATCGAGCTACTTTCTCCTTATTAGCCTCTGTGTGACCCGTTCTGATGATTATCTTGTGAAAATCTTCAGTATATTCTTTCACAGATCTACTTCCTTGCTTCAATCCTTGCAATTTCTTCAATAGATCTAACTCGTAGTCCACTGGTATGAACTGCTTCTTCAGTTTCTCTACCATGCGATCCCATCTGGTGATCTTGACTTTTCCTCTTCGATTTCTTTCCAATTGGACCTCTTTCCAACAAATACTAGCATGGCCCTTCAGCTTCATTTTCGCAAACTTAATCTGATCTGGGTCCTCTATTTCCTCATACTCAAAATATTCTTCTAGCTCGTTGATCCAGTTGATCAACTATTCTGGGTTCAGACTTCCAATAACTGGGGACTTTGCTCTGGGACTTTTTCCCAATCTTCAAAATGGCCCTTATTAGCCACATTTGGTCTTGATCAATTGCTTCTTCTTCCTTTTCTACCTTTGAACCTTCTTCCTCTCCTTCATCCTCACTTTCCTCCCTCGGGTTTAACCCTCTTCTCAACTGCTCTTGTAACGCATCAATCTGTCTCTGGAGGGCTACCAGTGCATCTATTCCACTAGTATTTATGCTGCCTCGACCACCTCTAGCACCACCATGCCTACCAAGCATCACTCTTGGAGGCATCTTTCTTGACCTCAACCCACAACCACGGTCCTGGTGTGAACTGCCTCACGATCGGTGATCTATCCACACGCTCAAGAAAACCTCGCTTTGATACCACTTGATGAGGGCGCAACCTGAGACACAGAAAGTAACCCACAAACAAGAGAATAATTTTATTATTCTAAAAATGGAGCTTCTTACATGTAGAGGATCTCAAATCCCTAAGTTCTACAACACATGCAAGCTACAAAAAGCTACAGAATAACCCTTTCGTAATATGGGAGCTTGTCCCCCAAAAAGTTACCTAAAAATATTAGAAACCCACCCATAAATAGAGCTCCTATTTAGTTTGGAGCCAAAACAACATTAAAATTTGAGTTTAGGCAGTTTTGCATCGAAAATTACAACTTGAAGTTCAAATTTCAGAAGAAAATTTGCAATTGTATCTTCTAGAAAGTGCGCCAACTTCCCGAGGCCATAACTTTTGATCCGGGGCTCCGATTCGCGAACCGTTTAAACTATTGGAAAGGTCTCGAAGTCAAGAACATGGTTGAAATTTGTTACGCCAATTTCAACAAGTTTCAGGGCCATTCTGGAAGCTCTAAGTGCCTCAAATCCAACTCAAAGATTTTCAGGTGCAAATCTGGAAAACTAAAACTGTAATATCTTTCAACCTAGGAATAGAAAATAAAAACCATAAATTGGGAATTTCATTATGATGAAAAGGGTATCCAAAAATGTAAAAACATCTAAAAACTGAGAAACTTGAAATTTAACTATTTTTGGGTGATGCAAGATTGCCCTTATACCACTGGATGCTCCTACATCACAACTGTTACAAGTATAATATATGGAAAATTTCCATGCTGACCAATTAAAAATTAATCTCATTGGTTGATTCAGTATAGAGAATGTATGGAGATAATAGTGATTAAAAACATATTTAGCTATAGGGCGGTGCATGCCAAGTCTAATATACATGCATAATGGCTCTTCATCGATACCCACATAATCAAAAGGTATACAATCTTCACATAATTCACAAATTCTAATGTGTGTGCAATTTGTATGTCTTTTCTCCTTTTACAAAATGGAGATCTAAAGCTCAACATAAAGACTCCAATTTATATGTAATGTCATCCGTAACATTACATTTTCAAATATTACAATGCTTACAGAAGCACTGGCCGAAAGGAAGACTCTACATTTCATTCTATAGTTCATTTAATCCACACCATAAAAGCTTGGAATTTAATCTTTATCCTAGAATTCCAGATGGAGAATAAAAGGAGCTTGATAAAACTATTCAATTATTTCACCTAAAAAAATAGATTAGAACATAGGCTAAGACAATTTAGAGTTTTCAATTATATGATTCTAGACTTTAGGAAATCAAAAGAATTTCTTAAAAAAAACAATTTTTTTCAGATAGATATGTGTGCACAAGGGATTTCAAAAGAATTGAAAATTAGATCTCAAGAAAAATTAAATGAGGAAAGATCTAGTGTCTCCAAGGCAGAGACAAAGAATACAGAATCATAGATTACAATAAACATTTTTCATTAATTTTAGAAAACACATTCTAACTGTTTATGTGTGCATGTGCAGGTTTAGTTGGGTAATACTTTCCCATAGGTAGTATATTCTTTTTTCAATGCAAACTAATTTCAAGCTTAACTTTATGAGATTATCAAATAAGAAATTGCCAAAACAAATAAGAAAACCTAATTTATAATCTCGAATCTAACGAAGATTGAAGCAAGAACCAAAAATCCATAATCCACTATTTTCCCCAAAAGCACGTGTTCTTTGAATTCACTGTCTCCAAAATTTTACCAAAAACAAAGAAGAAGCTTTTTCCAGAAAACTGTCATGCAACAAATTTTCCAAAACAACTGTCATGAAATTTTTCTTTTTGCAATCTAAAATCAATTGTCGTCCATGAAATTGCACACACAAAATCTTTTAATTCCTTTAAATTATCTCAAAGTTACCAACCTTAACTAATTGTCAATCATGCATTGAAAATAGATCAATCAATTCTAAATAATAAATATCTAAGATATTATCTTTTAACTCAAATCAAGTTTTCAGATATTTATTTATACTTATTGAAAACTACCTCATCAAAATATCTATTTTTCACATACATTAAGTTTGCACAATTAATTCAACAATTACATTAAAATAAATACCTTTTACAAAATTAACATTCACTTTTAAATAAATAAATTGTTTAATTTAATTTAATAAATCAAACCATAGTCATAATTATTTAATTTGACATCTCAACAAAATCACATTTAATCAAATAAATTAACAAATAAACCATTTAACTAAAATAATTAATTCCCAAACAAAACAACACAAACAAGAATGATATGATGAGACCCAATGACAAACAACAACGTAATGGGTGACAAACAGATACTCATTCAATGAAGAATGATGGCTAATGATGGACCTAACACCATCTCCAAATCAACATATTTCCGTTGGGTTAGGGCATGCTCAGACCCAACAAGAAAGTGGAGTTGATACTCGGTATCTGTAGCTGCACAAAGTAACACTTGATAAACACATCATCATATATCAACAAACACACTGTGAAGAGTCACAGCGTAGCAGGGTACTCACGAGTGAGTAATGCTACACTATCTTCTTCACCAAACTGGCAAGCATCATTATATCATAAACATCAATTACATCATGATAACCTCATAGAAACTCATAAACAACATAAACCATAACATACATGCGTCTACCATAATGTCATCTCACAAACATAATTTAGATGATCACGATGTCAAATATATCTTCACAATATAAAAACAACATAATGTCAGAGTCAACTAAAAATAAGCAATATAGTATCTAGCATAACTAAAGCAACCATCAACCTAACTAAACAAACTAAGACAGAGTGTCACAATTGGAGGGACACTATATTGACATAAAATTTTGAATAGGTTATCTATATTATTTCAAAAATATGTAAGAATACAATCTATAGAAATTGAATGTAGTTCATAAACTGCTAGGTTAATTTTTTTTTAAAATCTATTTGGTGAAAATTTCAAATTTCAATGCAGTAGTACTTAAATTTTAGGGAAAAAATAAGAAGTAGGTGTTTGTCTAACCACCCTAACCACAATAAAATGATAATATTTTTTATAAGATTTTAGAAATAAGTAGAGTACTCATGTTTAGATGTGATGCAATATTTTTTGTAAGTTTTTTCCAAGTGAATAATTAATTATGAATTTTTTATTACAAATTTTAAAAAATATAAAAACTCATATGTCTAACCACCTTAACTTGGTCAAAACTTCATAAAATTCATTTTTTTAAATCCTGTAGTATGTGAAGCATATAATGTGACACATGGTTTGGATTCAAAAAATGTAATACCATTTGAAAGCTATAGATGTTTTTCAATCAACCTATCAATCAGGACTTTAGTTGTAATTCAAATAGAAAATGAATAATAATTAATTATTAAATTCAAAGTAAAGCATAATTTATATTGGTTTAAAATTGAGAATCTCCTTTAAAAACCCTTTTTGTTTCATCAATTTTGGGTATAAAAAATTTGTCAACCACATACCCTACACATACCCATCATATCGCCACTTTTTTGCCCATCATGATCCTACACATACCCTCTCACAATAGCTATAACTATATGTGAAGAAGAGAATTATTATAGAAACATTATCACTAGGCATTACTTAGACATAATAATAAGAATTCCATACATGAAAAATGATTTTAAGATCTATACAAAAATATTTATTTCTTATATAACATTCTTAAAATATTTTTTTTCAAAAATATGCTATACACTCTATAGAACAAAAAAATAAAAATATGAAATCATAGACCCAAATTTATCTATATATAATGTTCATAAGTGTTTGGAATAACACAATTTTCTAACCTTGTGAAGCTCTAACCCTTATAATGGACACCAAGCATAACACACCAAGTGCTTTCCTATGGAGCTTTTCCTAGCATTGTGGTGCCTTATTGAAGTTGTCAAGAGGATAGCTTTGATATTGTATCATGGGAGCCTAATATGATTCTCTCATTTTCCACCCTATTAGAAGACTCACCTAGTGGATAACCTGAAGTTTCACTACCTTGGAGTGAGCACAAAATGATAGCTTAGATGTGTTCCACATTGCTTTGGATAGTTTAGGCTTGATCTATTTGGTCTTTGATGTTGTATGGTTGTGTATCTTTGTCATTGCTGCATACATAAGTATCAACTTGAATGTCTACTTTAGTGTGAGTTTTACATGGAGTCATACTCTCACTAAAGTGGGGGAAAAATGTAGTGTTAGAAAAAGTATCCCTTTTTCCACACTTAATTTAGGAACAATTAATATTAAAATGAGCCTAATGTTGCCTTAATTTAGTGTTGTAATATGTTTTTCATATTCACATTAATTTTACGCCCTTTGTAATAAAATGGACTTAATTGTGTCTTATTTAGGGTGTTGTAAAGTTTACCTTTACACTTTCACACTAATCTAGGGCTTTATTAATTGATTGAGCTTAATTTTCCTTAATTGGACCCTTTAATTCAAATCCAAGCCTAATTAAATGTAATTTTTGAGGGATAAAACATGACATTCATAAATTCCATTTAACAACACTTAACTTTGGAAGATGTGTGTCCTAGGTAAGTGAACTAGGACACAATAGCCATAGGGTGAATAGGTCCTCACTTGGTCCTAGGACCCTATTTTTACATGACATTTTACCTTGTCTGATATGTTTCCTAGGTAAGTAGCCTAGGATGTTGACCTAGGACCCCTCTTTGAAATATGTTTTTGGTGGTATTTTAATTATTTGAAATCCATGATTTGATGTTAGCTTGTGATATTTGAATTTTGGGAATTAATCTTAAGATATGTATAAATATAAGGTTATTTTGAACACTATATTTCAAAACTAAGAATCTAAGAAAACTTTATGAGCAAGTCCTAATAGAAATTCTATGAGAAAGTGTGATCAAGAGCATTGTCAATGCATTCAAGGGAAGAATATTAAAGAATATTGCAATAATCAAGATTCCATTATCATGTCAAAGATGTATTGCATCATGCAAGTTGTTTGAGCTAATGTGTTGATGTAGTGTTCAAGATATATCAAGAATATCAAAGGCATTATTTCACATCAAAGTTCATGATCAAGATCTACATTCATTAAGGCCACTTCATGCTAGTTTAAAAATTTATGCAAGGTTCAAATAAGGTGTGGTGAGTTGTGACATTGCATTTGTTCATTCATCATTCCTTTCATGCTTTTACTCATTTCGAATTTTAAAATACTAAAATAGGGTTTGACCAAGGCAAACCCCTATTCCATAACAAAAAAAAAAGCTCTCTTTGACATGTGATTGCAGGTTTTAGGGTGAAGATCATTTGGATAGAAAATTTGAGGAAAGATTCAAAGTTGTCAAATATGCAAGAAAAAATATCAAATCATGAAAACTAAGCTACATGTTGTATTTCTAGTGTTCTAACTGTCCCCAACTAGAATCTGGAAGTGCAAATAGTGAAGAATAGAATGCATAAACTAAGTTTTTGGAGCCCATATAGGACCCATTCACCATAAGGTGAATTAGTCCTCATTGAGGTTTGAAAAAGAGCTTTTGGTGAAAGGTACACAAGATTTGACCCTTTCTAGATCTTCCTTTTGATTGGTAGTTAGGTTAGATTCAATTTATGTTACTCATTTGCATATTATAGTACACATATTGAATGAAATTAGAGTGAAATAGGAGAATCATATGTTTTATTATGGTGAACCCAACCTTCTGAGCATTATAATTTTTTTATTTTGGAGTCTTTTTTATTCTTGATTTAGATCTTGCATTCATTTACATCCATGTGCATTGAATTAGGTCTCATTTAGGGTGTCTAGTTCACATTCAACTTTGCATCTCATAAATGTTTTAAGATTGCATATATTCCATTATTTAAATCTTAAAAAAACAAAAAATTCAATTATCTTGCATTTCATTTACATCATATAAAATTGCATTTAAAAACTGAAACAAAATTTCATATCAAATTAGGTGTTCTAGGCTATCATTTTTTCACATTTTGCACTTAAATTTCACATTGCATTCTACAGAAAATCGAAATAAAACTTGCTATAACAAATTGAAATTTGAAATCCATTGAAAATAACTTAAAAATCAGTAAAAATTAGTTTTGAAAACCTCATCTATGACCCACTCACCCTAGGGTGAATGAGTCCTTGATCAGGTCATAATCTAAATTTTTGGGCATTAAAATCTTATTTTTTGCAAATTTTTTTGTTGCTTTCAAATTGTTGTTACTGTTTGCAGAGTTTATGTTTCATTAATTTAATCATATTTATCTTAATTTGGTAATTTAGTGCATTGTATGATTTCAAAATTGCATTTACAAGAATTCATTTTTAGATTTTTGCATAGTTTAATCAGAAAGTTACCTTGTTTAGAATCTAAAAATTTCATTTACACATTGCAATCTAGGTCATTGCATTGCATTTTATGCCTCTTTCCATTTTGGGTTGGCATTGATTTTGTGAATCATTAATGATATTTACAACTTGGTTTCCTATTGGAAATGTTATTGTGAGACATAGTTTGAGAATCGTGTCATCTCTCAATACACCGTTCATCGTGGATCTTCGGTTCTCTAACTCTCTTTCTTATAATGTTGATAATCAGCCCCCTATGGATCAAAGCCTGCATACCCCATTTTCCATGACTTCCATTCCTACAGCGAATGTGCATGATGTTAAAAATACCATCCCTACCATGACTAGTTGTACTCAAGCTTTGGGGTATACCCAAGGCCAAGGTGGAACTTCAATTCCTCCTTCTATAATACCCATTTCCATTCCTACACACACTAGTACTCAAGTTACCACAACCATTCAACCTACTAGCAAATCCAACACTTCCTTAGTTATCTCTACAATGAATCCTTCTAGCTTTGTGCATTCACATACCATATCTCCTCAACCATCCTCCCTCACAAATTTACAATTCACTTTTCCTCTACATACATACACCACTCCACCTTATTCCCCTCCACCTTACAATAATAACAATGATTCCATCCTTAACACACTTTTACAAAACATGGCATCCCTTCAACAAGTCACAACTGTAAATAAAAAAAAACCTATTATCCTTGAAGATATTGAGAACACAAATGCTGCAAAGGGGTATGTATAGGATCATCATGGAAAAAATAGGCCCTTGAGTGGCGATAAAATTTAGAAAAATTAGAGTTAGGAAACTTGACGTAAAAAATTGAATAAGTTATCTATATTATTTCAAAAATATGTAAGAATAGAATTTGTATCAAATTTAATGTAGTTTCTAAACTACTAGGTTTATTTTTATTTTTTAAATCTATTTGGTGAAAATTTTAAATTTCAATGCAGTAGCACTTAAATTTCAAGGAAAAAATAATAAGTAGGTTTTTGTCTTACCACCCTAACCACAATAAAATGATAATATTTTTTTATAATATTTTAGATATAAGTAGATGACTCATGTCCTAATGTGATACATATGTTTTTGTAATTTTTTCTAAGTAAATAATTAATTATGATTTTTTTATTACAATTTTTAAAAAATATAAAAAATCATATCTCTGACCACCTTACTTTGGTCAAAACTTCATGAATTTCATTTTTTTTTAATCCTATAGTATGTGAAGCATAGAATGTGATGCATGTTTCAAATTCAAAAAATGTGATACCATTTGAATGTTATAGATATTTTTCAATCAGCCTATCAATCAGGACCTTAGTCGTAATTCAAATAGAAAATGAATAATAATTATTTGTTAAATTCAAATTAAAGCATAATTTATGTTGGTGGAAAGTTGAGATTCTCCTTTAAAAACCCTTTTCGTTTCATTAATTTTGGGTAAAAAAAATTCGTCAGCCACATACCCATCATATCACCACTTTTTGGCCCATCATGATCCTACACATACCCAAGGTATAAAGGTTCCTAGATTTGAGAAATATGGTGGGAAAGGATATCTTGTTAGCCATGTTTCTACTTATGCAACCCTATGTAGTGATTTCATCTTTGAAGATAAACTCTTGGCTAAACTCTTCCCTAGATCCTTGAAGGACACTTCTTTAGAGTGGTTTTCTTCCTTACCAAATAATTCAATTGGTTCATTCAATGAGATTTTTGATGCATTTTACAACCACTTCCACATTCACATGGGTCCCAAGATGACCTTAGCTAATTTAATGACATGCAAACAAAAGGATGATGAGAAAATGATTGATTTCATAACGAGATAGAAAACACTTTATTCATAAATTAAAATTAAGATTCTTGATGCCGACCTTCAACAAATAATTATTACCAATTTACAAAGAAAATTCCAAACCAAACTTGAGATGTTGAAATTCCCATCCTTCATGTAGTTATGTGCAACCCTTTGTGATTATCATAATTTGAATTATGGTCACGATGTGAAAAATCCTCTTGGTTGTCTTGAAAAGTCTAAATATGCACCTCAAAATAGTTACCAACCTTTCAAGAAATAAAATAGGGGCTTTTTACAACTTAATTCCCCTCAACCAAAATCAACAAGTTGATAACCAAGTGTCTACCATAAAGATGAAAAATCCTTTTTCCTTTTGGGATAGGAATAGAAAATTTACCCCTTTACCAAACACCCTTCACAATATCATTCTATAGCTCATTGAAAAAATAATGCTTTCCTTACCTCTTGTCAAAGATCTTGATCCTAATAAACCATTACCCACAAACTATAGAAGAAATTCTTATTGCCATTACCACTAAGAAAATGGACATGATACAAAATATTGTAAGCACCTTAAACATCTTGTGCAAGACCTCATTGATTCTAATCATCTTATAATTAGAGGTGTGAATGATCAAGGTAATAAGTCTATAGCTCCTCTTAACCAAAATTTATAAATCTTTACAAATCCCATGCTGAAACACACTATTTCATTTGTCAAATCTAGTGAAATAAAGAACGACATGATGAATGTTCACATAGATGATTAGATCACAAAAGATGAAAATATGGATGAGGTGGTTAAAGTGGTGTCATTTATAAAAGATAATGTCATAAGGGCTCAACCAAAATACTCCTTGATATTGCTTTCTCACAAAATGACATAATCAAACATGCATCTAATGGTCCTCTTTAAAAAGATGGATCAAAATGCATAATGGTTTTATGAATGAACTCTACCAAGATACATATGAAAAACCTAAAGCATGGATCCAAATGCAGAATGGTTTTTCTTGGCCTATAATTGGCTTGATAAATATCCCTCTAAAATTCAGACGAAAAATATTAAATGTCTCATTCACCATCATCCCATTGTCAGACCAATTCCATGTGGAGTCAGGATATCCATGGATTCGCTCAATGAATACCATCTCGTCGATTCTACATAAATGTTTAAATTTTCCCTTTGGAAATGAAATCTTCATAGTGCACCATACTAGCTTTAATCCTATGTCTTCCCAAGGAAAATTTTCTTTGGATTTCTTTTGGTCAGAGCCTATTAAACCTATTAGACCTTGTGAGTATTACTTTTCAAATCATATCAAAATTTTAAAGTGAAGTGCATGGCATAATTATCCCTTAGAAACATGACGCAACCCATGATTGAGCCACCCATTTTCAAGATGAAACCATGAATGAACCAAAATCTCTTCCAAATATCCAAGAAAAACCTATGACACATACTCCTACCATTTCCTATAAGAAACCATCAGACAATCAAAACAATCCTAGTGTGCCTCCTATGATCAAAAAGTTTACAAAGCTAAAGAGAAAGTGGTTGAAAAACCTCCAATGGTTCCTTCTATTCCTCCCCTAAGGGAAGAAAAGAATCCTATGGATGACAAACCTACTCCTACATAATTAAAAATTGATAACATGTTGAAACAAAACTGAAATGCTAGAGAGCGTAGGCATAGACACCATGATATTTCTCATATGTTGCAAACTAAATATGAAAAGAGAAACATAGAAAATAAAAATCCTAACTTATCTCTCGCAAGGAATGATGTCTCTTCACCCTCACCCCAATGTAAACATGAATAAACCTCAATGGATATTGTCATTAGACCTCCCATTGTGATTAACTTAGATGATGATATCGATATTGCAAAGATTGATGAACAAGTACATAATGAGTTGAATTCATTGTTTTCCTCTTCTATGAACTTAAATGACAAATCTCCAAAAAAGAATGTTGAAATTGGTGTGTGTCCTAGTTTATCACTTGATAGTGTCCCTTTGGCTAGTTTTCCACCTTTCGTATATACTAATCGAGATTGGGATGCAAATGACCTGCTATAGGTTGACTCGCATGTTCCTTCCTAGTATTTTTCATTATTTTCTTTTTCATGTTTCTTTATATGATTGCATGTGTGTAATGTGATCCCTCGCGCCATTTAATCTGATGTATCTCTCTTTTTGTGCATTCCTCTATTTGTACCTACATTCTTCTATATGTCATAAAAAAATTTATTCTTTTTTCTTCTCTTTTGTTTTCCTTTTTGGGATGACACAAGGTGTCGAGACAATTAGGTCTCTTCAATGTTGACCTAAAAGTATTTTTCTTTTTTTTTATCTCTATGTGTTATTCTTCTAGTTCTATTAGTATTTAGGGAATGATGATGTTTCTGATCTCTATAACAACATTGTAGCAAAGTTATATTGACCTTGAATCCATAGATCCATTATGTATTTTTGGGAGAAAACCATACTTCCTTTTTCATGATGTAGCTTCATTTTGGAAACATATGACTTGGCATAGGGATTTTTGAGGAAGCTCTCGTGTCTTAGGATTGAACATTGGCTACTTCAAAGCAATTAATCATAACAATGGTGTTAGCAACCACTTTATAGTGGGGGTATACACTGATAATATCTTTTGGCATTTTATATGCTTCATGGCACAATTTTATTTTTATTGTGATGTGTCATTTTCTTGGTGGTGGCATTGGGTTTGATGTCCTTCAAGAGTGTGATATTTCTTAACATAGGACATTCCTCTTAGTGGTGATGTGACACACTACGTTCCTTAAGTTGTGAATATTTTACTCTTGATTTGTCCTCTCTTGGAGACATTAGGCAAGTTGATCCCTAAGAAGAAGACCTTACATGAATGAAGCAAGATTTCCTTGAAAAAAAACCTATATATAATGTTCATAAGTGTTTTTCATAACACATCTTGCTAACCTTGTGAAGCTTAGACCCTAATAAATTTCACCAAGAATAACACACCTTGATTTCCTTTGGATCCTTCCCCATGTTCATATATGTTTGGCATAACACAACTTGCTAAGCCCTATGGAGCTCAAAACCATAAATTCAAGGCCACCTAGAATAACACACATTGCTTTCTTGTGAAGCCTTTCCTAGCATTGTGTTGCCTTATTGAAGATTCCAGGAGGATAGCTTTGATATGGTACCGGAGCCTAATATGATTCTTTCATTTTCCACCCTATTGGAAGACTCACCTAGTGGATAGCCTAAAGTTCTGCAACCTTGGAGTGAGCACAAACCAATAGCTTAAATGTGTTCCAAATTGCATTGGATAGTTTAGGCTTCATCTTTTTGGTTTTTGATGTTGTATGATTGTGTATCTTTCTCATTATTTCATACATAAGTGTCTTGAATGTGTACTTTAGTGTGAGTTTGACATGGGGTCATACTCTCACTAAAGTCGGGGAAAAATGTAGTTTCGGAAAAAGTATCCCTTTTTCTACACTTAAATTGGGAATAATTAATATTAAAATGAGCCTAATGTTGCATTAATTTAGTGTTGTAATATTTTTTTCATATTCAAATTAAGTTTAGGGCCCTTTGTAATAAAATGGGCTTAATTGTGCCTTATTTAGGGTGTTGTAAAGTGTACCTTTACACTTTCACACTAATCTAGGGCTTTATTAATTTATTGAGCTTAATTTTCCTTAATTTACTCCTTTAATTCAAATCCAAGCCTAATTAAATGTAATTTTTGAGGGATAAAGCTTGACATTCATGAATTCCATTTAACAACACTTAAATTTGGAAGATGTTTGTCCAAGGTAGGTGACCTAGGACCCATTTTCCATAGGGTGAATGGGTCCTCACTTTGTATTAGGACCCTATTTTTACATGACATTTCACCTTGTCTGATGTGTGTCCTAGGTAAGTATACCCCTCTTTGAAATATTTCTTTTGGTGGTATTTTATTGATTTGAAATCCATGATTTGATTTTGGCTTGTGATATTTGAATTTCAATAATTAATCTTAAGATATGTATAAATACAATGTTATTTGATTATTTTTCAAAACTAAGAATCTAAGAAAACTTTATGAGAAAGTGTGATCAAGAGAATTTCCAAGGAATTCAAGGGTAGATTATTAAAGAATATTGCAGCAATCAAGATTCCATTATCATGTCAAATATGTATTACATTATGCATGTTGTTTGAGCTAATGTGTTAATGTAGTGTTCAATATCTATCATATCAAAGGCATTGTTTCACATCAAAGTTCATGATCAAAATCTACATTCATAGAGGCCACTTCATGAGAGTTTGTAGATTTATCCAAGGTTCAAATAAGGTGTGGTGATTTGTGACATTGAATTTTCTCATTCATCATTCTTTCTGTGTTTTTATTCATTTTGAGGTTTAATTACCAAAATGGGGTTTGACCAAGGCAAACCCCTATTCTGTAGAAAAACAAAAAATTTCTTTCTTTGATGTGTGATTGCAAGTTTTAGGTTGAACATCATTTGGAGAGAAAAAGCAAAGTTGTCAAGTTGTCAAAGATGCAAGAAAAGTTTTCAAATCACAGAAACTGAGCTATAGGTTTTATTTCTAGCTTTTCGAAAGTGCCCAACTATAATCTAGAAGTATGGTCATTGAAGAACATAACCCATAAACTGATTTTTCAAAGCCCTAGCTGGGACCCATTCACCATAGGGTGAATGAGTCCTCAATGATGTTTGAAAAAGAACTTTTCGTGAGAGGTACACAACATTTGAACCTTTCCAGATCTACCTTTTTATTGGTAGTGGGGTTAGATTTAATTTTTGTTACTCATTTACATATTATAGTGCACATATTGAATAAAATTAGAGTGAAATAGGTGAATCATATGTTTCATTATAGTGAACCTATTTTCCTCCTTTTCAATATCATATCTTTGAATACTTTTTTAACAAGAACAATATTTAATAAACTAACCTCATTATCCTTCAAGATATTAACCTTAAAAGATAAGAAATTGATTCTAATATTAATCAATATAGAATCATAGACCATCAATTTTTTGAATTCTACAATGGATAGTCTCAAAAATAATACTTTCCATTTGATTCTCTTTGACCAACTAGGATAATCATTCTCTTTTGGGTCAGGAAAAACCTATCCATTGATCAAGATATTCATATTTTCTTTCATCATATCATTAAATTCTTTCAAAAACAAGGAATAAACACCATCTTTCTTCTTTTGAGGATTGATATTTGACATCAATCTATGTCTTCTTATTTTTAATTTGCTAATATAGCCTCAATGTATAAAAATGAATTAAGAGTAACTTTCTCTGACTAATATTTTATTACTTTTCAATAATTTTGGTACTTATTGATCTTTTCTATGATATTTGAGCTTATTCCATTAGCAGACACATTGGATGAGGTTGATGGTAAAGTGTCAGGTGATTATGCAAAAGTATTAATAATAGATTTTATAAATGAAGTAACACAATTTACCTATTTTTCTAATTTCTCTTTGGCTTCAATTTCCTTATCTACCATTTCAATAAATTCTCAATTGATATATAGGCATTATGAATATCTCCTTCATGTGTAGATGGGCCTAATTATTCTATGTTAATTTTAAAATCATTTTATGTAGTGTCTTCTTCAATATTATCCATTGTATTCTTATAAATTTTAACAAATTAGGTACCAAATAAGTTAAATATAAACTTAGAAGTTATATGAACCTTGTTTTGTTAAGGTGCATCTCTTAGAAAATTAGCTATACCATCAAAAAATTGATCATTTACATGATAATTCTTCCTTTCTTTGGTATAAATTCTCCAAGCCATGAAGAAGGAGATGATATTGTTTGAGATTTTGAAATTAAAGGAGTCTAAATATTTCTAGGAGTTGAATTAATATACTTTTTCAGCTAGCGGGGTAGATAGAGGAGGATTAGAAGTATCACCTGAGAAGATATACATTGAGGAGAGGGAAGTTGTGAAGAATAAGGGTAGCTATATGAAGGAATATGAGCTACTTGTAGCCATTATTTGATGTGGGTCAGGAAGTATCTACTTATTTTAATGTTGATTGACTCCTAATCTATAACTTCTTCAAAACGTGTCTCTCTTCTTCACAATACTTTTTTAGATCAAATCATTTTTTATTATCAACACCAGCACCTCCTACTACAAAAAAATATAGACCTTGTGACATTTGTAATTTTAATAGCTAGATCTGATGGATAAGAAACACCTACCTTTTTCTTTGATATATGATCCTCGAGCTAAGGTTTTGTAGTATTATTTTTATAAAATTTAGACTTGATCAATCTTTCTTCCTCAATAAAATATGGTAAGTCCTTTCTTTGATTTTTTTTATTTCCTTTTAAATCCAGTCTATAGGTTGGAGATGTTACATTTGAATAGAATCAGTAAAGATGAGATTTATCATATTTAAAATATCATCATCAATGACCTCATGTTTCCAAAGTAGATCAAAATATTTAACCTATTTCATTGTTAATCTCATCTAGTCCCTTCTTCTAGCTTCAAATTCATCCAAGCAAGCCTACCAACAATATCAAATATGAGAAAAATGATTATATGAAAGTTACAATATATCTTTGATATAATTGTTTTTTTAAATTATGTTATGGCTATGTAAGAATGAATTATTACATGTCACTAGTATTTCTATATTTTATGCATCTATATATAAGATTTATAGGTAAAATAGCCTAGTCTTATAAGGAAAGGATCTTTATTTTCTCCTAGGTATCTTTTCAATTGTTAGTAATCATTGTCATTTTCATACATAATTTAATAAAAATTAAGCAAGAACCTGCATATGCATATAATTTGTATGGAGCACCATGAAATCCACTAGGCTTTAGTTATGTTAATTTAGAGAATTGAATGAAAATTTTGAGATATTATGTGACCAATTGAAAATATTTAGATGAAACTCATACTCAAATATTTTCTTTGATATATTTTACAATTATCATGCTGAAAGAATCATTATTTCTTTTTAAATCTATGTTTCTGACATCCCTCTAGAGCTATGGATAATCATATATTTGCATAGTGTTGTCAAACACTCCACATGTTCACAAACTACCTAGGCCAATTATTCATGCTTAGAATAACATTAAAAAATATTTCATATAGAAAAAATTATTTATTTAAAAATTAACTAATTTGTCACACAAATGGTTACTTGATGACTTATCCCCAATCAATATACTATGAATCATAGCCAATTGTACGGATAAATTAGAATGTTGATTTTATTAGACCATCAATATCTTTGTTCCCAAAACTACTACTCCATAAAGTGATTATATCAAACACTCCTACAAAATTTCCTCTAGATAGTCCCTTAGGAATTTGAGACTTCCCCTTTTAGGAATGTTTAGCAAAATTTTAGCAATATTGATTGGATAGGCATCCCTCATTTTTAGAAAATAATAGCTACCTATTTCAACATTCACATTTGTAAATGTAGGTATGAGGTTAAAGTTAAGAATTGTTTTTATTTTATGACCATGAATCTAGTCATTACTTATCTAGTGTCATATTTGTAATACTTAATCAATGTCAAAGCTACATCTATAGATTGAACATCTACTTGAAAATGCCATCATGAGCTAGACCACTAGAAACAATTCTCTTCCATTAGTTTCCTAGGGTCTTCTTGGATTATTACCAAAACATATTCCATATCGATATGCCCAATGCAACTATCTCCAATGTTCTCTAATAAATTATAAATAAGACACTAAAAATTCTATAGTCATGATATTTATACTTGATTTTAGGGTTATTGAAATTAACCAAAGAAAATGGGCTAATATTTTAAGGAATAACTAATACATGGAAATAGAAAGATTTATTTTTATGTGTAGGCTAAATTATGGATAATTGTGGCTCTTTAAAAATACAAGAGAAAAAATTGTGTGGGACAATTATAATGGAATCTTAATCAAACTTTAAAGGATTTGGAAAATCAACATTTTAGATAGGTTCAAATTCCTTAGAAAATAAAAGAGTATAGAAGCTTACGTCAATATAGCAAGCATAGTTATAAAACCAAAGGTGAGTGGTAGTAACAGGTTATGGCAAAAATTTTATTCTTTGAAAATTAGAAAAAATGTAAAAAATCACATAGGTTCTCAATATTTATATTAAATATATATTTTCAAGAACTCTAAAAATTTTAGTGAGTCAATAAGCTAGAGAACTCACTAAAAATATAGTTATTAAAACACTTACTACATTGAAAACCTTGTTGGGTTATCAAGAAGTTCATGAACTCACAAACTAACTAATAATTGGAACTTTGTAAAACTTTCTTCAAATATTAAAGAAGTTTGTGAAATAAAAAACTAACCAAAATAGAGAATTGATGAATACTTTATGACATTTAAAAATAATTGCATGGACTTCTCAACTTGATAAAAATAAGAACAAGTAAAAAATTAGCACACTTCATTGACTTTTTGGGGAAAAAAAACAAGAACTCTTTTCAAAAAAAAAAAATTCTTCAAGAAAATTGAAGGTTCAAGAAATTTCAAAAACACCAACATTTTTTTTTTTACAAATTCACAAGGTTCAAGAATTGTATAACTTTGTAAAAGGTTCAAGAAAAATTGAAAATTCCAACAAAGTTATGGACTTAGAAAATTTTAAAATATATAAGTCCTATTTTCATTATGAATTCTCAATCTTGTGAAAGCAAATGACACAAAGAAATGCCAAAATTTTGAAGAGACTTAAAGAAAAAAAAATGGGTAATAATTGACTTTGACCAAGGACAAGGACTACACAAGACATAGATAAGCTTAGAATATGTATTTGGATACAAAGCCTTATTATTTGGGCTAGCATTAAGTAAAAACAAAAAGAAGAAAATAAAAATGATAACAAAATGAGATAGGAAGTAGGAACACTATGATATAGACATGGGATAAAACTCATTTTATAAATTTTGAGTTTAAATATAGCCCATTGTAAGGGATGGACAATGAATATCCATCCAAATGAGAGAAAAAAGGAACTAATACTACTAACTTTCCTAATCTTCAAGGGTCCTTTCTAGAGAGTATCCAAATTTAAATCAGCTCCCTTAGGTTCTCTTCTTATCCTATAACAAAACATAATCACCTATATTTTTTTTCTCTTTTTGGCCTTCTTTTCAAATATATTCTTTACTTTTTATTTCATGCTTAGATACTCTATCTACTAATTCTTCCATTTTCTCATCAAATATAATTAGGTACATCATCTTTTTCCCATATTCTATAGACTTTTCCCATATTCTATCTTTTTATTTCATGCTTAGATACTCTATCTACTAATTCTTCCATTTTCTCATCAAATATAATTAGGTACATCATCTTTTTCCCATATTCTATAGACTTTTCCCATATTCTATAGTAGTCTGAATATATAAAGTTGCTAATTCCAAAGTAATAGGTAATGAAATGTTAATACTATACATCAATTTGAAAGATGACATGTTTATTTTTCTCTTAGGTGTAATTTGGTCTACCCATATTGTATAATACAAATTATTTTTCCATCCTCTAATTTTTATCTACTAATAAATTCAAATGATGGTGATTATCTTATTACTAGATTAATCTTGATGAATCCCTAGAAGGTATTAATTTGATGAGTTAAGTAGAGTGACACCATATTCATAATTAAAAGGTGATTTTAGAAGAAAAAAAAAATTGGCATTATTTGTGATAATTAAGGTACCTCAAATCAAATCATGAAGTTCTACTTGATGAAATTGCAACCACATCAAATGTAGTTTGTGTTGCAAGAATGAAGAAAGAATGAAGGTGTTGTCATTGGTGTCAACTTTTCAACTAGTTATCTACTAGTTGTTGTATATGTTGAGGATATTGAGAAAATTGTATTAAAGAAAGTTTACAAGTATTCAGTTGTCGGTTAAATATTTTCCCATGTGTTCATGTAGTTTAAATATGTTGGTCATGGTTGTTGAAGGTTGCTATATCCAGATTATTGGTTGTCAGTTTGTTGTAAAGGTCGAGTTGTGTTCACCAGTTGTGAACTATGGTTTTCTTTGTTTTGGTTGAGGTCCGGAAGAGAAGTTGCTGGTCCAAATTTCTCTTTGATGAAGTCTTTTGACTTGATATTCTAGAGTTAAGATGTTCAGATTGCATTAAAGATATTTTTGGTTTTTGAAAGTTCCAAGATTAATTGTTCAATGTGTTTTACACTGGTTTGGTCGACCTTGTGTTAAGCACTATCTTCAAAATTGATGAAGCATGTTGGATCTATTTTGGATCCCAATGAATCATGTTTTTTGGGCTTCCCTCATTCTAATTCCAACCTAGGATGTTTGGCGCCGACCTAATTTGAATTTGAAGTTGGATGGCCAAATTTGTATCTTTTTAAAGGTTGGAGATAGTATATAGTAATGGAAAATATACTAAATAAAAATAGGAACATAAGTGAAAGAGTAGACACAAGTTTGATGCTATTTAGAGTGTGTGTGTGAGTTGTGTGTGGTAGATCAATGCAAAGCTTAATGCCAAGTTTCTAGATGTAGTGAGAAAAAGGAAAACTCTATCATTCATGCAAGTTGATCAAGTGACTATGGTGGAATCGTTTATTACATTGAGATTGTAGTCTCTTTGTAGCAAGTCTTCTTTGTATTCTTTGTATCACTATGGTAGTGAGCCCTTCAGGTTGTAGCTCTATGGATAGTGAGTCCAGCTATGAGTCCTTATCTCAAGAAGGGAGCCTTAATTTAGGTAGTGACCCTTTTTGTAATCATTTTTGATATTCTATATAGTGTGAGTTAATCCTCACCATGGTTTTTCCCTCATTGGGATTTCCATGTAAATCTAGTGTTATTGTGTTGATTTTGAGTTTCTAAATTGATACTTGATGATTAATCATTTAATCATTTTTAAGTATTAGTTTTGGTGATTGAATTAGAGGTTAAAATCTATGAAAACTGATTCACCCCCTGTCAATTGTCCTATTCAACAATTGGTATCAGAGCTTGGTTCCTTGGTGAAGATCTTAACTACTTAGGGAAGGTCTAGGATGGCTCACAAGATGGTCTTTTATAATCTAAGGTTTGATGGAACTAATTATGGTATCTGGAAAGTATTGATGGAAGAATATCGAGAATATTGTGGATATGATGTAGAGAAAGCTTACAAGAATCCTTAAACTCCTCCTACTAATGTTTTAAGTACACTTGAAGAGATCAAAGCAATGAAGTGAACAATAAGGAAAATTTTATCTTGAAGAATAGTCTAGTTCATTCTGAATTGATTAAGGTTCAGAATTTGAAGATAGTTAAGGAAGTTTGGGATTCTTTAGAAAGAGCACATGATGGTGATGAAAGAGTTAAAGAGGTAAAATTATAGAATTTGGAAACACACTTGATCTTATACATATGTCTGAAAATGAAAATATTAAAGATTATGTACAAAGATTGGATGAGGTAGTGGTTGGAATGCAATCACTTGGTGTTACTATAGATGAAACAAGGATTGTAAAGAATATTCTCAGAACTCTTCCTAGTGATTATAGTGATAAGGTTAGTTCTTTTGAACAAACTATAGATTATAAGACTTGTACAAAGGATTTGTTAGGATTTTTGACATCTTATGAGATGAGGAAGCCACATCTAAGAAATGGAGGAAAATCAAAGACTTCTTTTAAAGCTACAAAAGTTGAAGATTCAGATGAATAGGACTTTGATAAAATAGAAGCTAACTTTAGAAGAAGAATGAGAAAAGGTTCCGATAAGTATGACGGTAAGTTTCCCTTTAAATGCTTTAGTTGTGGAGAAATAGGTCATTATGCTGCAAAGTGTTGGGAAAGAGCTAGAAGAAATAAGCAAAGATATGAGAAGGAAAAGAAAGGAAAGAAAATCAACAAACCTTACTATGTGAATGAGAATACTAGTATTTCAAATAAAAATTTAGAATATGAAGATCTAGATGACAATGAATGCTTGTTCTTGGCGATTAAAGATGAACCTACTTCTACTAATTCAAAAAAAAAAAGGTAAAGGAAATCCCTTCCAAGAAGGTGAAGGAGAAAGATGAAGGTATGGTTATCTCTACCCTACATGCTAAAAAAGAAAAGAATTTATGGGTAGTTGATAGTGGCTATTCACATCACATGACTAGTGATAATAGTAAGTTTTTCAAAATTGAGAAATATGATGGAGGCTTGGTTATGTATGGAGATGATACTGGAGCTAAAATTTGTGGGATATATTCAATAAGTTTTGATGGAAAGCATAATACTAAGAATGTTTTCTATGTTAAGGGTTTAAGGCATAATTTGTTGAGTGTTGT
This sequence comes from Sequoia sempervirens, assembly GCA_007258455.2. NCBI lineage: Eukaryota > Viridiplantae > Streptophyta > Pinopsida > Cupressales > Cupressaceae > Sequoia > Sequoia sempervirens. Next base: position 49,690 of record VDFB02286684.1, read on the forward strand.
TCAGATGTGTAGAAAATGATATGATCTTGTGTTGAAAGATGAGAAGTGTGAAATCTGAAAAGGATCCAGAATAATGGTTGCTATATGAAAGAAATCTAAAGGAAATATTTACCAATTTAAAGGTGTTGATGGACAGTGCTTTATGAATCAGATAAATGGAAGTTGGTTATGGAATAGGAGAATTTGTCACATGAATTTTGATAACTTGGAAAGGATTAGTGTAATTCAGGTCATGAGAGATTACCAAGAATTACAAAGCCTATCAATGTTATTTGCAAGAATTGTTGGTTTGGGAAGGAAGCAAGAAATAATTACAAATTAAGAGAAAAATCTACTACTGGACTATTGGATTTAGTTCATATCGATCTATGTGGTCCTATGAGAGTGAAAATTCTACTTGGTGAAAGGTACTTTATGATTTCAATTGATGATTATTCTAGATATACATGGGTTACATTCCTTAGAGAAAAATTAGATGCATTAGATAAAATTCAAGGAATTCAAGGCTTTGGTTGAAAATGAAGTGAATTTGAAGATAAAATGCTTAAGATCTGACAAAGGTGGAGAATTAACATCCCATAAGTTCAATATTTTTTGTGAAGTGCATGGTATAAAGAGACAATTATCTGCCCCAAGAACTTCTTACAGAATGGAGTTGTTGAAAAGAAAAAATAGAATAGTTAAAGAGGCTACTAGATCAATGATCACTGAAGCCGAATTACTTAAAGTTTACTAGAAAGAAGCTATTCATACTACTATTTATGTGTTCAATCGAGTACAAAGACTCCCTATGATCTATGGCATGAAATAATTCCTACAGTTAAATATTTCAAAGTATTCAGAAGCAAATGCTATATTAGAAGAGATGAAGAAAGTTTGGGAAAGTTTGATGCAAGAAGTGATGAAGGCATATTTATTGGATACTCTACTAAAAGAAAGGAATACACATGTTTCAATAAAATATTGAGAAAGATTGTAGAAATCATGAATGTGAAGGTTGATGAGACAATAAAGGATTCTATTGATATTGATGGATATGTGTTTGATGAACATGATTGTGCAAGAATAGAAGAAATTATGGAAGAACAGGATAAATATGAGTAGAAGAAGTGGGATAAACAAAATGAAAGAGAAGAAGATACTTTGGTAATGTCCCCTACAACACTGAAGTATGTACAAAGGAATCATTCAAAAAATTAGATTATTGGAGACAAGACAAAAGGTGTGTTAACCAGAAGCAAAGTTGTTGCTGAAGTAAATTTGTGTTTATTCTTTGAGATTGAGCTGAAGATAGTAAGTGAGGCTTGTAAAGATAAACATTTTAAGGAAGCAATGGAAGTACTTTTTCATATTAAGAAGAATCAGAATTGGGAATTGATCCCAAGACTGACAGATAAAAATATCATTGGATCAAAATGTGTATTCAAAAATAAGTTGAATGAGAATGGAGAAGTTGTCAGAAACAAAGTGAGGCTTGTGTGTAAAGACTACTCACAAGTAGAAGGCATAGATTTTTATGAGACTTTCTCCCTGGTAGCAAGAATGGAAGCTATAAGGATGTTCTTGGCATTAACTACTTATAAAGATTTCAAATTCTATCAGATGGATGTCAAGTCAACATTTTTTAATTGTGAGATAGGAGGAGTTTACATGGAGCAACTGGAAGTATTTCAGTTAACAAAACAACTAAATATGGTGTGAAGATTGAAGAAATCCTTATATGGATTGAAGCAAGCTCTTGGAGCTTGGTATGCAAGGTTGGACAAGTATTTGATTCAAAAAGAATTTAAAAAAGGTACTTTAGACAATAATTTGTACTTTAAGATTGAAAATGACAAATCTTGATTGTAGCTCTATATGTTGATGAAAATATGTGCAAGATGTTTGTGGAAGATATCTAGAAATAATTTGAAATTCCTATTTTTTGGGAGATGAATTTATTTTTTGGGCTATAGATTAATCAAACAGAGAAAGGAATTGTAATTTCACAGTCTAAGTATGTGAGAGAGATGTTGAAGAAGTTTGGGATGGATGGTTCCAAACTAGTAAGTACTCCTATCTAGTGATTGGTTGAAAATTGGGTAAAGATGTTGATTCACCTAAGGCTGATCATAGCAAGTATAGATCTATGGTTGGAGGATTACTACATTTAACTGCTACTAGACCAAATATTATGCATGTGGTCTATCTTGTGGCTATATTTCAAGAAGATATGAAGTAAACACATATTGTTGTAGTTAAAAGAATATTTAGATATTTGAATGGCACCCTAGATTATGCATTGTGGTATCCTAAAGATATTGAATTTATACTTAGTGCCTATATAGATGTAGATTGGGTTGTATTTGTAGATGACAGAAAGAGTAAAAGTGGTGGTGCATTCTTTCTTGGATGCAGATTGGTGGCATGGTTGAGTAAGAAGCAAGATTTAGTCTCTTTGTCTACTTTTGAACCTAAGTATATTGCTATTGCATCTTGCTTTACACAAGTTATATGGATGTAACAAACATTGAAAGATATCAGAGTGCTATATGATGATTTCATTTCTATCTTCTCTGATAATACAAGTGCAATTAAAATTTCAAAGAATCCTATGATGCACTCAAGGAAGAAGAATATATATATTAGATATCATTTCTTGAGAGAAAAGGTCATGGAGCATGAAGTCAATCTTGAATATGTTCCGAAAAAAGATTAGATTGTTGATATATTTACAAAGGCTCTTCCTAAAGATACTTTTGAGTATCCCTGAAGGAGGTTAGGGGTTATTGGCCCTCCTTTCATAAACTAAGATGCATTTGGAGATGCATCAGTTTGGTGGATTCATGGTTCTGTCTTTTTGGACTAATGTTTTGGTGGCTACCTCTCAGGGGCAGCAAGTAGTTTTTGGTGTTGTCATTGTAAAGTATTATGTTTTCATGTCAAAGAAAAATTTAATAAACATATCGTTTTCCTTTACAATTGATGTCAAAGGGAGAGAGTAAGCATGTGAAAAGAAAAAAGCTAATGAGAGAAAGTAGGTAATGTAGAGGATGATATTCTGAGGGGGAGAAACAAAAAGAAAAATCTTGAGAAGTATATTCAGATATGGTATGGTGTCTTTGATGGTATTTCACATCACGTGTTTCCATCAATGACAAAGGGGGGGATTGTTGCAAGAATGAAGAAAGGAATAAAGGTGTTGTCATTGATGTCAGTTGTTCAACTAGGTATATACTAATTGTTGTATATGTTGAGGATATTGAGAGAATTGCATTAAAGAAATTTTACAAGTATTCAGTTGTTTCTCTGGTATTTTCCCCTATGTTCGTGTGGGTTAGATATTTTGGTCATGGTTTTTGAAGGTTGCTATATCTAGATTTTTGGCCATTGGTTTGTTATGAAGGTTGAGTTGTGTTCACCAGTTGTGAACTATGTTTTTCTATGTTTTCGTTGAGGTCTGGAGGAGAAGTTGTTGGTTCAGGTTTCTCTTTGATGAAGTATTTTGACTTGTAGTTCTAGAGTTAAGATGTTTAGATTTCATTGAAGATATTTTTGGTTTTTGGAAGTTTTGGGCTTAATTGTTCTATGTGTTTTACACTGGTTTGGTGAACCTTGTGTCAAGTACTATCTTTGAAATTGATGAAGCGTGTGTTTTGGATCACCCTCATTCTAATTCCACCCTAGGATTTTTGGTGCTGACCTAATTTGAATTTGAAGTTGGATGGCTGAATTTGTATCTTTTTCAAGGTTGGAGATAGTATAAATACATGATGATCTAGTAATAAAAAATATACTAAAGAAAAAAAGGAAGATAAGTGAAAGAGAGGACACAAATTTGATGGTATTTAGAAAGTGTATGTGAGTTGCATGTGGTAGATTAGTGTGAAGCTTAATGCTGAGTTTTTAGATGCAATGAGCAGAAGGAAAAATATATCATTCATGCATGTTGATAAAGTGATTGTGGTGGAATCATTTGTTACATTGAGATTGTAGTATCTCTATAGCAAGTCTTCTTTTTCTTTTTTGTATCTTTGTGGCAGTGAGCCCTACAGGTTGTATCCTTGTGGACAATGAGTTCTTATCTCAGGCAGTGAGCCTTTTTGTAATTGGTTTTGATATTCTCTATAGTGTGAGTTAATCCTCACTATGGTTTTTCCCTCATTGGGTTTTCCACAAAAATCAAGTATTACTATGTCGGATTTGATTTTCTGCATTGATACTTGATGATTAATCATTTAAGAAGTTTTAAATATTAGTGTTGGTGATTGAATTAAAGGTTAAAATCTATGACAAATGATTCACCCCCCCTCTTAGATGTCCTATTGAATATTTTCTTTAACTTAGATGGATTCCACTAACTTAGTAAAATTATGTTTAGCATTTAATGTTAGGATTTACAAGTAATCCCTAAGGAATTAGAGAACATCAATTATAATGCATATTAAATAAAATGAAAAACTACATAGAAACATGAAAAATTAACATGGTTCACCTAATGTGGGCTACTTTTGTAACTATGAGAAATATCTAGGTTAGCATATTAGTGCATCAATAAACAAAACCCAATGTAAATAATGAAGAACAAAGGAGGAAAACATGAAAACAAAGAAATATATTACCTTGTTTCTTCAACCTCCATGATTCACCTCCATTACACCTTCTCTATTTGTTGTAATATGTAGTTTTCCCTCAGATTTTATGTGAGAAACCTATTACTATGCCAGGACCAAAGAAAATGTTGAAGGTTTAATGGAGGTCAATCATGGAGGTTGAAGACACTAGGTGATATCTTCTTTTTTTTTTCATGTTTTCCTCCTTTGTGCTTCATTATTTCCTTTGGGTTTGGTTTATTGATGCACTAATCTACTAACCTAGATGTTTCCCATAGTTACATCGGTGAACCTGACGTGAACCCCCTAACTCATTTTTGGCTCAATATTTTGATAAATTTTGAGAAATTTTGGAGTTGGATCCTTTTTGTTGCAGGTTTTGTTAGCTTTTTGTTGCAGGTTTTGCATCATTTTGGGACAAAACCCTAGTTTACAAAGATTCAACCATATCTTTCAAAGGGATTTTTATTTTCTCACAAAATTATTTCTTTATGTTGGGGACAATATCAAGAGCTTCCAGTCCAAAAATCATATTTTTTGGACCTATTTTTAATGTTTTATAATTTTTTTTTAATTTTTTATGAAAAATCAATTTTGAGAGAAAATTAGAGAATTTTTTGTATTTCTTTATATTTCTGGAAATCTCTCTGAATTTCAATAGCGTTTTTTTCTTGATGTTTTTAATTTGGATGAAAAATAATTAAACAAAAAATAGATCTTTGAAAATTAGGGTTTTACAAAGATTTGCTTATATCTCACAAAAGGTTGTAGATCTATTCATGAATTTATTTTTTCAGATTTGGGATGACTGCAAGCACCTGTAGTCCAAAAATTAAAAAAAATTGACCTATTTTGAATTTTTTGGGATGACGGCAAGCATTTTTTTGGATTTCTTTACATTTTTGGAAAGCTCTAGAAATTTTAGTAAGGGTTTTTTGTCTTTATTTTTATTTTTGATGCAAAAAACATTTCCAAAAAGTATATTTGTCTTGACTAGCTAACCCTCTAATATTAGTGATCAATTATTTTCTTAGGGTTTTGGCTTTGTTGTTGGTTTTGTGAATGTGCAGAAAAATAAATATTTCGAAGGACAAATTGGATCAGGTGAACAAAGATTTTGGAGGTAAAGAAATTCTAGGTGCACACATTCCATCTTTCATCTATAATCGTTGCTTGTCAACATACTTCAATTTGGGGCTTAAAAAGAACAACTTGTTGTATCACACATTTGGATTTTGGGGTCTAAAATCAATCTTTTTTGCTATCACATCATTGAAATTGGTTTTAAAAAAGAACAATTTTCTTCCATCACACATTTTGGATTTGGATTAAAAAGAACAAGTGCTTCCATTGTTTGCTTACACACATTTCATTTCTAAAGGGAAATTAACAACTGTGAGTATGAATCAAGTGTGTGTGTCCTCCAAAACACCTCACTTCGTTCACTTTTGTCATACCCTTCTTAGGAGGCCTACTTGGATAACACACCCCTCCAAGGGACAATCTCAATCAAGGTGTGAATCCTAAGACATGCCTCTTTGGGAGTTGAAATATTGTCACTCTTGGGTAAGCCCCAAAGAACTTTATACCTTTGGGAAGTGAAGGTGAGGGGTGGGTTACCCCTTTCAACCAACTATGTGGTAGGATTTTTCTTTCAAATCATCCTTATTCAACCTTATGCATCCTATCTTAAGACCTATTTGGCCATATTCACTTGACTATCATTAGACTTGTTTTTGTGTATTCAAGTGTTTGCTTAATCATAACATTTAATCTTGAAAGAAAAATTTATCATTGTGTTTGGTGTGTGTTTTCATGCATTTACATGTGAAATCTTGTGTTTGATATTTCCCAAGTCAAATTTCCAATAAAAATTTTCCACATCATCCAAATAATGCAATATTGTCATTCCACATCATATCCTAATCATCATCATCTCTTTAATCCAATCAACATCATTTTACACCATACCAAGTTTGGAAGACATAGCACAAAAGCTCATTCACATACTTCATGAAGCTCAAACAAGCTAGTCACCTTTAAACCAACAAAACATTCAAGGAGTCCATGACATGATACAAAAACTTAAGAAAACCTAATAACCTCAAATGCAAGAACTCATAGCGCAAGCCCAATACCTCATCACCACTTGTCAAATCCAACAAGCACAACATCCAGCCCAATCTACACATCAAAAAATTTAACCTCAATCCTATGTGTCACCTATATCATAATATAAACCTCATACATCCACATATCATGTTTCACCTTCATCAACCTACCACACCACTTCTAATTTCAGCCCTTATCCATATCAATCCACCTTTCAACAACCATTATCTTATGCAACACCTCCATCATCATTACAACAACAAATCATACCACAAAAAGTATAAACACCATTCCAACGTCAACACATTCAACCACATTCCTATGTGTCACCTTCATATCATTCCAACCTAATCCATCTACCTATCATGTCAATGCCACATCAACATATCCACCCATATCATACCAAGAACATCGGAGCCCAAGTTGACCTTGGCAACAAAATCAAAATCCTTTCAATTATCATGTTCCACTTGACAAGGGGAACACCAATCTAGTTCATGCACCCAATAAATCTATCATACCACCATCCAATAAAATCCCTATATCTAAGCTACCATGTCCTGGTCCTAATCCATTGGCATCTCCACGTTCTAACCCATCAAACTCTTCATTACCCCCATCATCATCTCTATGCCCTAAATTCAAAAATTTCATTAGTAAATCTACGACATTAGCCAAATCCACCCATCCACCTACAAAGGATGTGACCCAAGGGCTACTAGCAAGGAATCAAACATTTCCATGTCATCCATCTCATATGCTTGAACCTACCAAAGATTCTTCAAGAACCATGCCCATTCTTACAATCCCATCATGTAGTCGCCCCCTTGATCCTATTCAAGAGTCTTCCCCATTGAGCCTAAGTCAACCTCCATCATGTCTCCATGTTGTTGACCATCTAGAACATGTTCAATCCATTCAAGATTCATCCCCTTCCACTTCTATTCAAGAAACCCAAGAGGTATTTCAAGAGCCTAATCCTAAGCATGTAGAAACATCAAACCCTAATCATAATCAAGATCAAATCACTTTCATCCAACCTATCCATAATCTACATCTTTTCTATGATCAAGATGATATACATAATGATGAAGATCCTATCCATGAGAAACTTGATCCTATACCCATCCATGAGAAATATATTCCAAATGAATCTTCACATAGTCTTATCCATGATCCATCAATGTCCACTTCCCTTGATGAGACATATGACTCCCAAGCATACATATAAGATCAAACAAATACCTTGGATCTAAGTGAACATAATGCTAATCAAGATCCTAATGATCCTTCATCACCCACTATTGACCCCATTGCAAGCCCTCCATCATATCATATTGGTTTTTCCACCCTCATTCCTGAATGTTCCACCTTAGAACAAAAACAACCATTATCTTCCCTTGTCTCATTTTCTCCATCCAATATGGAACTCAGGTCTAGTGTACCCCATACACCTAGTCCCATTGTCCATTGCATACTCCAGAACATGAACCACCAAGGTAAAGGTCTAGACCTTCATGAACAAGGTATTTTGGAGCCCATCCATGTCAAAGTCCCTCCACACTCTTATGGCCTTGGATATACACCCCAAGGACACCAATATCAAGATTTGGGTACTTCCTCCATTCCTCTTAAGTCCACTTTCCATCATAAATCATATCATATTCCTAAAACATATGTTTACATCCCTCCTCTATCATCCTACAAATGTTAAAAACATGTGACCATACACCTTCCACCATCCACTTTACCACCATTACTTCCAACTCCCAATATCCATCCATCCACTTTACCACCATTACTCCCAACACCTAATATCCCAATTATCCAATCCCCTTATCCATCCATCCTTAACTCTTCTAAAAATCCTAATCGTGACCACGAAATGTGCACATTGTCTAAACATGAAGCTTTAACTCATTCCACCATACCCATGGGATTCAAAAGAATAAATTTCAATGCCTCTACCTATAAATTAAAAAATTCTAAGGGTCCTCATTCCTTAGGGCACAAAATCATAGAATCAAGGAAAAGTACATCTAAAAAGTTATATAAGCCCACACCTCCAAAAGTAAAATCCAAGACTAAAATGGTTTGGGTCCCTAAGAAAAAGGAAATCAAGTCTATTGAGGCATTCTCATAACAAAAATCCCAACCATCCACTTCCACCTAACATTTCCACTCTATTCAAGAATCTCATATTCCTTCCCACAAGAAAAATAAAAGTCATAAAATTACTAAGTCTATGTGGGTACCTAAGGCACTTCATCACCCATATCCTAAGAAAACATCTCCATTGCTTCCTACACCCTATCCACATCAAAAGCTTTAGCGTTTATCACAGTGTGTGAAACCATTGATCATGGTTTCCTTCCATTTCACAATAATTCCACATACCTCCATCTCCTCACCCTTCACTCATTATCCTACATATCTCCCCCACCACCTTCCTATGTTCCATGCTTTTGGCTAAGCCTCCCCATTCAACTTTTACATAAGTCCCATACAATCCCTATCATCTTCCCTATATAATCCGCATCATAATCCATCATCTACCTACTCCATCTCCCTTTCATGGCATCCCTTACCAACATCTATGATCATAAAGACATTTGGCATGGTCCATGCAATGACAACCATCTCTAGTGCACCAGGACTACCACCTTTCATGGAACTAGACACTTGAGTCCCTCCTATCCATATTCCCCTTCTCCTATCAAAAAATTCAAAAAGTCGAAAAAAAAAAGAAAAAAAAAAGTAAAGAGAAATCCCTTAATCTAATGGTGAAAACCTAGTAAACAGGCACAAAGGATAAGTACCATGATGAAAACCTAGCAAACGTACATCATGTGCAGGTTGATCTTCTATGTCACTTACACTTGGGGGAACTTTGTCTCATGCATGCTATCTATCCTATCATGTCACTTCTTATTATATCATTTCCATCCTACCTACCATCTTTAGCCATCATACATACCTCTCATACTGAGTCCACTTATCCACCCTTCTTTTGATCTTGATGAAGACATAGGGGAAAAAAATTGAAACATGTTTTGGCTATCTCTTGACATACCTCATCCTTCCAAACAGTCCTATCGTTATCCTCTTGTCATAAGCTTTGTCATGAAAAGTCCGAAGTCTTGTACCTAGAATGGGGCATGTTATTCCTATGTGACATAGTCTTTGAATATCACAACCTTGCTCTCTTATGATGCATGCATCCATTCCATCCATCCATCTATCATGAGCCTTTTATCCCTTATTTTATCACCTACCCTTCCATCCATCAATTCCATTTATCTCCTTGCACCTAGACTTGTTTTTCCCTTGTCATTAGTATCTAGTACAAATGATACCCAAATTTTCATCCATTAACATCTCAAAACATTTCAAAAATCCAAAAAAAAAAAAATCAATTATTTTCAAAAATTCAAAAATTCAAAACATTTCAAAAATCCAAAAGAAACAAAACATTTCAAAAATCCAAAAAATCAAAACATTTCAAAACTAAAAGAATCAAAACATTTCATTAATCCAAAAGAAAAAAATCAAAACATTTCAAAAATCCAAAAAATCAAAACATTTCCAAAATCCAAAAATATCAAGACATTTCAAAAGCCAAAAATCAAAACATTTCAAAATACAAAAAATCAAAATATCCCCAAAAATACAAAAAGAAAAGAAAGGAAAAGGTCCTAAAAGGGACAAAAAAAAAAATCAAATAGCCAACAAAAATCCATGCAATAAAATCAAACCAAATCATTTCTTCCAATCAAATCTTCAAAACAATTCAACACATCAATTCAACTCCTTCAAATCAATCTTCAAATTATCAATCAATCAATCTTCTAATCAAATCACTCCAACCTAAATCATTCCAATCACATCAATTCTTCTATTCATTTTATCACATCCTTTCATCCATGTAAAATCATCTTCAATCAATCCAAGCAATAATCCAAATGCAAGTCAATCCTTAGTCCAAACCAATCAAGTCGATCAATCTTGTCAAATAATCCAATCACATCCTTTGGTCTTGATCCTAATCTTATTGTAAACCCAATCAGTCAATCAGTCAATCATCCTTGTGTTGATCTAGGGATATGTTGTTCCACACAATGACAACACTATCATCATCAATCAAAGTCAATTAGTCAATTAATCAGTCATCCTTGTGTTGATCTAGGGATATGTCATTCCTCGCAATGACAACACTATCATCATCAATCAAAATCAATCAATCAATTACTCATCAGTTTGCTGCTTGACAAGGGAAATACCTTTTTTTTTGTATCATTTGAGCATGCATGCTTGCTTGCTTGTGTGTGTTATCATTTTTATCTTGAATTTGCATCAAATCCAAATTACTCCCAGATAATATTCATATCTTGTATCTAGAAAAGGTTGTATTATGCTGGGACACGAGACACATCGTCACCTTGGTCCTTATACCTTGGTGCATCATGTCTAGTGTTACATAAAACATCACGGTTGTTCACTTTCTTGTAGCATAGTGTATCAATCATCTCCTTCATCCACTTTTATCTTGCATCATTCATCTTGTCCCTCCATATCATTTCATTTTGAGAGCATACCCATGCTTATCCAACTCGTCTATCCTCTCGAGGGGGCATCATTATCCCATCATCATCTTGTTCTTATATCATCATCATCCCACTCTTATTTCGTCATCATCCTATCTTTCTATCATCATCCATTTTACCATCATTGCTACCATCTATCTATCCAAACATAAGCAAAAGTGAGCCTAAAACTAAGTCAACTCTAGTCAACCCTGGTCAAAGTCAAATGTGTCACATTGACTTCATTTGTGTTGTGGTCTGGCGTTTGCATCATTTCATCCCACATTTGTGTCACAACAGAGCGAATGTGTCGTTTGGACTCACAAATTTGTCATCTTCGATCAAATGCGTCATTGTCAAATCAAATGTGTCACTTGGCTTAATGCATGTGTTGTAATCTTCTAAATGTGTTGCTATACCTATCATTTGGATTGCAAGATGGAAAATGTGTCACACCTAATTGAAAACCTAACACACCCATTGTGATTGCATCGCGACACATTGAATGTGTTGAACATGACCATGAATGTGACTTATGTGAACACATATGCATTGCGGTGCATTCATTTCCCTACCCTAAAACCTTAAAAATGCATGAAAAATGATAAAATGACAAAGCAGGTATGAAGTACATATCGGCGGGTCTATGCTCTCTAGCCGTCTGAAGGTCCTGATGATGTATCTACGATGCTCTATGATAGGAATCACCATCTTTGCATGTAGTCTCCTAGATCTAAGCTCTCCAAATTTACAATTGTGAATGTGAAAATGAATTGACTTTTACCAATTTTCAACCGATTTATAGGGTCAAAGTGGGATTTTCTTCAATTTTTTTATTACTAGAGGCTTATTTGACCAACTTTAACTAGCCTTTTTATTGCTTTGAACATTTTCAAATCAGAAACCACTTGCGCCATCACTTTTCTGATCACCAAATTAGCTTGTTGGGACACTTTCCATATTTTTCTATCACCTAGCCAAAATTTGAAATTTTTTTCAAGAGGGCATAGATACTCTATAACTTCACTGGGGCATGTTTCTAACTGATTTTTTTCTTTGTCACAATGCAACAAGCTACATTATAACGAAGAGGGAAAAAATGTAGACACATAAAAAATGACCTAGGCCTGCAAGCTCTATTGTCACCATATTTATTCCTAGCATAAATAAAATGTTTAATTATGTCCTTTGGTCCACCTTCTTCTATTACTTAAATAATTCATAATTATTTAATTAATTCATGCATTTTATTCTTCTTGATTATTTAAATAAATAAATTATATTTATTTATTTAAATGTGTGACTAATTCTCTAATGTCTTTCCATAATTAAATAAATCCCTTAATTTATTTAATTATTGTCCACCTTGGCGTTTCCCCCTATTTTAAATAAAATTATTTATTTAAAATGACCCCACTTTCTAATTTTCCTTTTTTTAGTAAATAATTCAAATTAATTATTTACTGTCACATGACCCCACCTTTTGAATTAAATTAATTTTTAATTGAAAATAGCATTTTTCCCCCATAAATCAAGTAATTTCTAATATTATTTGATTTTCTAGCTCTCTCCTTTTTGTGCCATTCTTATCTCCTTGTCACATGCGTTTTCAACCTTTGATTTGATTTTCTCAAATCAAATATTGTCCACTCATTTCAAATTTACCCTAATGTTTCCCTAACCCTAATTGTGGGTTTTCATATTGAATCTTTTCCATTGATTCTAGGGCATTTTTCAATTTCTAATCTTGTCCATTCATCCAAAACTGCATTTTCTAAAAAATGGCAATTTTGGTCTCATTTGCACATCTCATGACATCTTAACTCTTACAATCTTGTCTTAGGCATACTTTAGTCTTTGCTTACTAGTTGCATAGTTGCATAGTATTTCAGTTCATATTAAATCCTTCAACATTTTCTTTGGTCTTGGCATATTCATAGGTTTCTCACATAAAATCTAAGGAAAAACTACATATTACAACAAATAGAGAAGGTGTAATGGAGGTCAATCATGGAGGTTGAAGACACAAGGTCATATCTTTCTTTTTTTTCATGTTTTCCTCCTTTGTGCTTCATTATTTACTTTGGATTTTGTTTATTGATGCACTAATCTGCTAACCTAAATATTTCCCATAGTTACAAGTTCCACCAAAAAAAAACCATTCACTATAACTTTATTATCCAATAAAATCGAGTTACATAATTTCTTTTTCTCATACCCAAAAGAAAATTTTTGTTTGTTCCTAGTACACATATATACTAAGAGGGGAGTGAATTAGTATATCCCTCAATTTAATCCAAATTAATTTTACCAATAAAAACTTATTACTTCCTTCACAAAATAAAGCAATCAAAGCACAGGCACACAACCAAAACACCAAATTTATGTGGAAAACCCTACAAGGGAAAAAGTATAGTAAGAAAGTTGCTTAGAGCTACTATTCAATTCCAACCTCACAAAGTTAAAACAAGGTTTAAAACACAAGTTTATGGCTTCAACCAAAGGAAGTTTACAACTCCCTACCAATTATAACACTTACAAAAGGAGGCTACAACCTCATAATATACCACTTGATGAATTAAAATGATAAACTACCACCACAACACATATGTTTCCTCTAAATCACTACCTTCACCACTCTTCTCACACACTTATGCTTTTCACTACCTTCAACACTCACACACACTTCTTCACACATTCACACATATTCTTCTACCTTCAACTCACTACTTTCGAAACATGTATTGAACACTCAACATATAACATAATTCCATTGATCACACAACTAATCTTCCATTTATACCATCTACAAGCTTCAAAAAGTTTCTCCATGTTGACCAAAATGAAATGAATGACATGAAATGTGCAACAACCATAAGAAATTCAACTTAAAACATTAGTGGGAAAAGGAAATTGAATGCATTCCAAGACAAGATATAAGAAGGACCTATTTTACTTCTGAGAACAATCCCATACTATTGTGTGTAACAAAAACTTGGTGCAAACAACATAATATACTATGTCAACCCAAAAAACACTTAACCCACCAAATATTAACTCCAAACCACAAGTAGTACCAAAGATCATGAGAACCATCACAATACTCAACACTTTTGATCAAAATATTGATTGCAACATCATCATACTCAACACTTCTCAACATACTGGTTGCAACATATGCAACCGTTCACACACTACCATGTTGTTGACATTAATGAATACTTACAAAAATTTCCATTTTATTGGCACAAATGAAAACACCTACAACAACCTTCCAACAATATCCTCCATTGTAATTGATGACAACACTAACTTGATATGCAATTTTATCCCCTTTGACATCAATGGAAAAGGGATAGTGGTCTTCAACAATAAATATAACAACATATGAGCTCTAACCTTAACATCCTTCTACATGCTCCCCTTCAAAGGTAGACTTCATCAATTCAGAGATAAAAATATATCTTGAATTGCCTCCCTAGATAGATGCACCATCTATGCATCTAGTTAGAAGAAGGGGAAAAAAACCCTTACTTTTGTCTAAGATACTCAAATATATCCTTTGAAAGGCCCTTTGTAAAAAAAATTGCAACTTGTTCCTTTATGGGCACATATTCCAATATTACTTCTTGATCTACAACTTTCTCTCTTAAGAAGTGATACTCGATAGATATATTCTTGGTTATAGAATGCAACAATAGATTGTTTAAAATATTGATGGAACTTGTATTATCACACAAAGTTGGAATGGGCTCATTACACATCACCTTGGTGTCCTTAAATATTTTCTTCATCCACAAAACTTGGGTGCAATAGGATGTTTCAACTATATACTCTACCTTTATTGTTGAAAAGGACACTGAGTCCTACTTCTTACTAAACCAAGAGACCAATTTTTATCCCAAAAATAAGTATCCACCATTGGTGCTTATTTTATAATAAATACTTCCAACCCAATCAGCATCAATATATGCACTTAGAGAAAAGTCATTACCTTTTTTATATCATAGCTCAAATTCTTATGTAGGATCTATTATAGGTTCGGGATGACCTATATTAAGATATTTAGAGTTTTGAATTATGGTGCATTGTGTGGATGAAGATATTTTAGCTAACAAGTTACATTTTGTGTATCACATCTAATTAAGATGACCTAATTGATATTATATTTGATGCAGATATATAAGGTTTTTTTTAAGTTTTTTATTGTAATATATGTGACATGTATTATGTGTGATGTGAATTTGATTAGAGAAGTTTGAAGCTAGGTTATGAATGTTAAGTTGAAGATCATAATTGTGTGAATGAAGAGTGAGGCAATTATTGAATCAGAATTAGATAAAGATTGTTATTGTGCTTTAATGGAACTGTAATTACATAAGATGCAATTATAAGAGTTTAAAAATAGGGTGTGAACCACCATCTCTCTTCTATCTTTTTCTCTATGGATAGTGATTCCACTTGCAGAGAGCATTTTTTCCCATTTTGGATTTTCCATGTAAAAATCTTGGTGTTCATGTGTTATGTGATGTTTTCAATGTTTCACGCTTTCTTTCCTTACTATAGTTGAATATGCATTAGTAATTGGATGTTTGATGTTTGGATGGTTTAAAAGAATATTGATTCATCCCCCTCTTATTATTTTGGGTGTTCAACAGTATGTAGCTACCTTCCCTTAGAGTATTGAGTGTTGAGTTGTTCCACAAGTTTAGTTCATGTGTTGTAATTCGATGATTGTGAAACTAAGTGCATACAATGATAGTCCTCTTTTCTTTAGGTACTTGTGAAAATTTTTCAAAGTAGTATGTTGATGTTGGAATATTATAGTATGTTGTGTGGTGTTGTCACATGGTCCGCAGGATTTTTCCAAACCTCTTGAAGAGTGAAGTTATTCACTTGTTAGTGTTAATTCAAGTTTGGCCAACCTAGTTTGTTAGTGTTATGTGTGGAAGTTTTTCATCATGTTTGGATGTTGGGTGAATCATTTTGGTGTAGATTTTGGTCCGACTTAACCCTTGTTGTGGTCCACCTTCACTTCTTTCCATTACAAAGATGTTTGGTGCTAACCTATTTGGTGTTGCAAATTTGAGGTGCATTAAGGCCAACCTTATGAAGTTGTTTGAGGTTGCAAATGGTACAAATATAAGGTGATTTTTTTTTGAGAGGTGTGGTAAGTGTGATGATGTGAATCTGATCAAGTGTGATGATCTAAGTGTGAGCTTGAATGCCTATGGCTATTGGATTTAGAGAGCTGAAGGTGCCTAAATTTTTGAGTACCTAAAGTTACTGAAGGAAATTATCCAAAGGTTGTGGATGGTTTTCTTGGATTATCCTATTTCTCTAAGATAGTGAATCTCTCTATAATAGTTTCTTCTTTCTTCTATCTAAATTATACAGTGAGTCATTTGGGTCATAATCCCTTGGTAGTGATCCTTTCTTTATTTTTGGGTAGTGATCCCTTCTAGTAGTGAGCCTATTATATTTGGTGTTTCTATTCATATATATGTGAGCTAATTCTTATCATGGTTTTTCCATTATTACAATTTTCCACATAAGTCTAATGTTCTATTGCTTATGGATATGTTTGCATTGTTGTTTCATATGTTTACATTCTACTAATGCTTAATGAGGGTTTAAAGATTGATAGTGGTTTGAATGTTAATGAGGGATTGATGTTTTAATGTATAAAAAATTCACCCCCCTCTTAGTTATCCTATGTGTCTAAAAATTTGTATCAGAGTTGTGGTTCCTTGGAAGAAGGTTAAATTCTTGACGTATATTCGGATGGTGCACATGAAGGGTGTCAAGGCTCTTATGTTTGGTGGAGTGAACTATGCATTCTAGAAAGACAAAATAGAAATATTTCTTATTTCACTTGTGTTTGGTGTCTAGAAGTTAGTTGAAAATGGATATACTATGCCTAGTGTCAAACCATCAAGTGAGGATGAAATCAAGAACTATGAGAATAATGGGAAAGTGAGGCATGCTATCTTGAGTGGAATTTTTAATTCAAAACTTGTGAAGGTAAAAAGTCACAATACTGCTAAAGAGATTTGTATAAAGTTGCAAATAATTTATGAAGGATATGATAAGGTCAAGCTAGTAAAGATGCAAAATTTCAAAGCTAAATTTGAAACCTTAAGAATGTATAAAGATGAAGATATTACAATCTACATGCTCTAGGTGGATGAGATTGTCAATGTTATCAATGGTATTGATGGAAAACTAGAAAAAAGTGAAGTTGTGAAAAAGGTATTGAGAAATCTTCCTAAATCTTATAGTGCTAAAGTTTCTTCTATTGAGGAAGCTCAAAATTTGGATCAATATAATAAAGATCAAATGTTTAGTGCTTTAACTACTTTTGAATTAAGAGATTTTGGCTAAAATGCTTCAAGTAAAGAAACTCATTTTAAAGTCGGTAAGGAAGAAAAGGATGATGAATCAGATCCAAATGATCTTGATGAGGTGGATGCAAATTTTCTAAGAAGACTGAAAAAGGGAACTGGAAAATAAAGGGTACCTAAGTTACCCTTTAATTTTTTCAATTATGGAAATATAGGTCATTATGCTTCAAATTTCCAATCAAGGTTGCAAATGGAAAACATAAATATCATAAAGGTAAATCTTTCAAGAAGAGTTATTATGCTAAAGAAGATGACGGTATATCTAATAATGAGGAATCATACTTTCGAGATGATGGAAGTGATGAATTCTTGTTCATGGATTTAAATTTTGGAACTATTTTGCTAACCCTAAAAGATGTGTGAAGGAATTTTTTTTAGAAATAGGTCACAATATTAAAGAAAGTATGTTGACTTTATTTCATGCTAGAGAGTAAAGAAACTACTAGATAATTGAAATTATATTCTCAAATAATATGATAGGTGATAAGAGTAACTTTATTAAGCTTATGAATTTTGGTGATGATACATCTTCTAAGATCTATGGAAAATTTTCAATTAGTTTTGATGGAAAGCATAAAATAGATACATTCTTTATATCAAGGGTCTCAAAAATAATCTTCTTGGCATAGGAAAAAAATTTATTAGAGGATACAATTTGGTATTTCAAGATGATGGTTGTGAGATTAGAAAAGGAAGCTCCAGAACTCTAGTTGTTGTAGGAACAAGAATAGAAGGAAATATTTATCATCTTAAAGGTGGTGGTGTTAAGTGATTTATGTCTCAAATCAATGAAATTTGTCTATGGCATAGAAGAATGTGTCACATCAATTTTGATAGCCTTGTGAAGATGAATTCTACTAATGCTATGAGGGATCTACCAAAGATTACAAAGATTATCAATTTGGAAAGAATACAAAGAAGAGTTTCATAAAAAATAATATTCTACCATAGGTCCCTTGGAATTGGTGCATATAGACCTATGTGGACCTACCAAAACAAGAAGCTCTCAAAGTGATAGGTATTTTATGTTATTGATTGATGATTACTCTAGAATGAATAGGGTAACCTTTCTCAAAGAAAACTCAGAAGCTCTAGATAAGTTTACAGCATTTAAGTCTATGGTTGAAAATGAAATGGATTTGAAAATCAAGTGTTTAAGATCTGATAGAGGGGGTGAGCTCACCTCTAATTATTTTAACATTATTTATGAATATAACATGGAATAAAGAGACATTTAATAGCTCCTAGGACTTCTCGACATAATGGATATTTTGAAAGGAATAATAGGATAGTTCAAGAAGTAGCAAGAAAAATGATGAAGGAAGAAAATTTACCAAATTTCTATTAGAGAGAAGCAATTTATACTGCAATGTACATAATTAACAAAGGAAAAGAAAGAGTGAATAGTTTGAAGACTCCCTATGCAATATGGTATGGAAAGACTCCTAATATGAAATATTTCAAAGTGTTTGGAAGAAAATGTTATATCAGGAGAGATGAAGAAAAATTAGGAAAGTTTGATGCAAGATCAAATGAATGAATATCCCTAGGTTATTTTACAAAGATAAAATCCTATCGATGCTACAATAAAAGGTTGAAGAAGATAATTGAGAGCACAAGTTTCAAAGTGGATGAAGATCCACAATAAATCTCAATACTAATAGAAGGATATGAATCTAATGAGCCACCTTGTAGTGAAGAAGAAAAAGAAGAAGAGAAAGAAACAGAGGTGTTGGTGGAAGAAGAAGCTTTGAAAAGGAATCCTAAGATGCTTAAGTATATGGAGAAGAATCATTCAAAAGATCAAATCATTGGAGACAAAAGAAAAGGTGTACAAAAAAGAAGAGTTGCTATGGTAGAGGAAAAAGTAAACTTATTTTTTATTTCTGGGATAGAACTTAAAACACTTACTGAAGCATGTGAGGATAAGAATTGAATCAAAGAAATGGAAGAAGAGATGAGGCAAATTAAGAAGAATCAAACTCAGAAATTGGTCCCAAGACCAACAAACAAGAATGTAATAGGAACTAAATGGGTTTCCAAGAACAAGTTGAATGAGAATGGAGAAGTTATCAAGAACAAGGCTAGACTTAAATTAGTAAATTTCATATTACTAAAAAAATTTATGATTCAATGTGTAAGTGCTTCAAATTTTTAGTTCAACTATGATAAATTCTGAAAATCAAGAAAAACACTTCCAATTTTTCAATATTTTTTCAACCCAAATTCTTGCACTTACCCTCCTAGTGTGAGCTAATTTTTGGCTCCTACATAGTATCAAATCCATGAAAATTTCAACTTGGTATCAAAGCATTGTTGGAGTTCTCTAACAACTGAGTTATTGTCCCTTATAGGACCAACCCGTCATTGGTCCTGGTTTGGCTAATTACCAACACCACTCTTAATCTAGATTAGGTGATTGGGGATCCTAGCCTGACCTAGCTTTGATACTATGTTGGTCCATGAAAATCTCAAAATGATATCATAGCTTGAGTG
The DNA here is from genome assembly GCA_007258455.2 of Sequoia sempervirens. Classification (NCBI taxonomy): domain Eukaryota; kingdom Viridiplantae; phylum Streptophyta; class Pinopsida; order Cupressales; family Cupressaceae; genus Sequoia; species Sequoia sempervirens. Next base: position 69,877 of record VDFB02286684.1, read on the forward strand.
TCTCCTACATGGTATGAGAGCTCCAATGTTGTAAACTCCTTCTTGGATCTAAGTGTGATTTGTACATGATATTTTTCTAGGTGTGTTTTGGTGTAAAAAATACTCACCATTGAGTCCATAGGGCCCAAAAACCTCTTATTTTCATATACAACATTCATATTTTGATGATGATTTTTTCTTTTTCTTTTTCATGCAAATTTTTTAAATTTGATAAACATAAAATCGTCAATAGAGAAGGGCTTAAATTTGATGACTAAATGATCATTAGTGATTCTCAAATCCTTTATGTAAGTGCCTAGTTTCTATCCCCTAAGGGGCTTACTTTTGGCCCTTCAAGCCTTAACTAGAAGTAGTTTTTTTTATTCACCATAACTTTTCAATTGAGTATCAAATTTTAGCAAATGAGACATTGTTAGAAAGTTGGTTTCAATCAATTTCTAATAGTAAAAGTATCATTATGAATTTTTTCTACTAGAATATTTTATTTTTATTTGAAGTCAAATCTCCCATTTGGACCTTGAGCTCATAACTTTTTTCCTAGATCTTTGATTTTTGCAATTCTTGAATCATTAGAAAGGTATTGAGGAGATCTATTATTTTGTCTCTAAATATTTTTCAGATTCATCCCCTGGTATATTTTATTTAGAATTTGAAAATATTACATTATGATTGATTACTTGGATATCCTAATTCTTGGAGAGGTTTTTTCTTTTTGGGAGGGCTTCATTTATAGTATATATCATATTTGGGGGTTTCTATTTGTTGTTGAGGGTTTATGTCTTTGTAATTTTAGAGATCTCTCATAGTTCACTATGGGATTTTTATTTCTTCCTTCTTTGATCATCTTGAAAAGGGGAAAATATAAGCAATAGAAAGATGGAATCATAAAACATACTTTTTTGCTTCATATGTTTCCACATTTGTATGGTCGTCTTCCCCCTCTAGGTAAGATTTTTTTTGGAATTGCAAAAGGGATCATCTTAGAAGTTATTATTATGCAATGTGTTGATGGTTGTGATGGAACCCCTATATATTATTTTGGTTCTATTTATCATCTTGCTAAATTTTGGTTAATTCCATCTTTCAGGGCTTGGGGTTTTATCTAACATCACTATTTAAAAGTTTCATGTTATGTGGATTGCATCCTTTCCAAATCTCTAATTCATCATTAACTCCTTACTACTGGTTCCCAACCATTTAAGTTACATCTTATGCCATTAGAACTCATGAAATAACTGGCCCCTCATGGATAGGTCTAAAATACTTAAATTATTTTTATAAGGTTGATCAATTGACCTTTTTTTTTTCCTTTACATCCTTTGATATAACATGTTTTAAGTCCCTTAAGGCCTTTTTATAAGTTATCCTAGGTAGTCCCCTTTCTCAAAGAAACTTACATGCATGCCCACTTAAGTCTCATCTACTGCTTTCATTCATCATGCATCACAGATAGATTTATGAATGCAAATTTCCATTAGTGATGTGTGATGAATGATATCTCTTTTGTTTTTCATATCATGGATAGATTGTGATTATTGAGTTTTACATCAATGATGCAATATATATGTGTTTATTTCATTATCATTGGCATCTTGTTTATAACTAATCACTTTTTAGTTTTATGATGTAAATTAGTGATACACAATGGCCCTTTGTGTTGTTTTTATTTTCTTGTATCACTCATCATGGATTCATTCCAAGATTTGAGTTTCAGAATAGCGATGAGCAATGGAGTCATTTGTTCAAACTTTCTTCCATTGATTTTAATTGATCTTGTGAGTGATGTCTCTTGTGCCTTTGATTTTCATGCAGGTACATGTGGCCTAATCTAGTTCCATCACTACTTTCCATCCGTCACTGATGTGTTCTAGAGCTTGAAACATAAATTAGTGATGCATGACGTAAAGTGAAGATTGGCAAAGGTGAACAGTGATTCAATGGCTGAAATCTCATCACATGGATGCTCACAATGTTGATAGGACATGCGGAGGGTGAAATGTATGTGTGACGAGTGATGGATACCAAATGAAGGACAACATGGTATCATCCTAAGGAAATATTTTAAAGTAGAGAAGAAATTAGCAAGGTGAAAGGAGAACTATTGATGTGGTTTTAAAAAGAGATAATCAATGGCTAGGTTTTAAACATGAATGGCTAAGTGTCAGTTCACTCACGTAAGCTTTCCATCAAAAATTAATGGTGTTATGTCCAATTTATTGACCATAAATAATGTGATTTATTTGTTTCCTACACATTTAGAACCATTTAGGAGAATAGAAGAAATCTAGAAGCTGAAGAAATAGTGCAAAGAACTCCAACAAAAAATTGCACCAACATTAGTATTTGTTGTTCACCCAAGTAAGCAAATTGTTGTATCTCTTCCTATCAAGTATACTAAATTGTGCTATATTTTGAAAAATAGTAGGGAATTTGAGAAATAATTTTTTTACGTTTTAGTTATTGAGTGTCCTTAATTGGGGTGGTAAACATTGTATAATGATAGGTAGTTTTTTGTTTTTCAAATTGTATCTTGGGTTTTAAAACTGGGTAGGTCTTTTCAATTAAGAAAACTATAAACCCTAGTCTTGCCACATTGCAAATATGAGTGAACCAAATACTATTGAGTCCAACATTAGGCCAGAGAGAAAACCAAAGTAGAAGAGGGTTAAAGGGATTAAGACCCAGGATGTTTCATCCACAGTTAAGCTAGAACCACCTACAACATTAAACCCTATGCCAAGTACTCCTACAGTGTCCACAAGGTTGAGAAGTATAAAGAAAAATCAAGAGAAATTCATGGAAGGTGCCTCTGAGAATATAAAATATGGTGGGTTAAAAATTGGCAAGAGACCCATGGGGAAAGTTGCTATGATGAGAAGATTAATTGACAACGCTAGTGAAACTAGAGAATTGGCCCAATCTCAGAGTGGATGGAAGTTGTTCTTGTATGCTTTTAACATAAGGTATTCTAAGAAGACAACATGTTACCTATGGGGGAGTAACCTTGGGAAGCTGGTGGTACCTAATGTGTTTGTGGAGGTGGATGCAATGATAGAATTAACCAAACATTATGATCCCATAGATAGAAAAATCAAGAGTAACAATGGAAATGTAGTCATCGAGGCGACAAGAGATAAGATTGTGGAGGTATTTGGGTTGAATACAAATTATACTATTAACATCAAATGCATGACTCTATATGGTGAATTTGAGCATAGCATATTTACCTTCAGAAATGGATTGCTTATACGACATAGAAAGACCAAAGAAAGGTTTACTCAAAAAGATATTGATCCTTTTGAATGTGAAGAATTTTTAGATTATTTCAAGAACACATATTATTCCTTGAATCAATTTCTAGCTCGTAATTTTGAGGCTAGGATAGCCACTAATTTTTTAGTGATGGAAATGGATATACAAGGCCATAATCAAAACACTTGTTTTGATTATGTTGCTTATGTTGCAAAAAAATTGCATCAAGATTTCATAAATCTGAAGGAGGTTGTCCATATACATCTCCCACATTATTCTCTGTTGATGTATATGCTTTTATCTGAGGGTGATTAGAATTAGAAAATAAATTTAAAATTGAGATTGAGGGACAATAAGAATCATGTTTTTCTAGTCCAAATGTGGACAAATATTTGGGACCAGGATTGTTCCAATTCCAACTATTTGGTGTTTTCTAATGTCATCAGGTTTGGTATCTTGGAGAGTTTGGGTGTGGCACCTATTCATGGGCTTTCCATAGCAATCAAAAAAATCATGTGCCCAAAGGAGATGTCAGGATCACCTAAACAACATAATTGGGTGGATTGTTTTTTGAATTCAAAGTATACTCTAATTAGGGCCTATGGAGCTAAATTAGCACCACATTGCTTTCCCCTATATTTTTGTGATGGATTGGAATTTATGGAGTTGTTGTGGAAGATTGATTTTATGGATCTTCAATTGTTTGGAAAACCTAGGAAGGGTACTATGGTAAATTCCCAATGTTCTTTTGCTTACTTTAAAGTTACTGAACCGGAAGGGTATGAAAAATTTGGAATCATGGTGAATAACCTCAGGCTACCTATGGATGAGGTTAGGATTTTTTACTAGGAAGGATTTTTGCATGCAAAGAGAAGGGAGAAATTTTTTTTAGGGTTCTATCACCACTTCTTGTACATAGATGATATATTGAGAGATAAAAGAAAGGCTTGAGAAAGCAAGGGCTAATTTTGATCCTTCTCAACAAGAAGAGGTTGAGAAAGTAGAGGAAGAAAAAATTATGGCAGAGATTTCAGCTATCACTCCTGCCAAAGCTAGGGATATTGTCACAAAAAGTGGAATGATGTTTCTACCAGGATGCACCATTACCTCAACTATTGCACTTGATGCAATAAGAAGAGACCCTCACGTTTCTATATATGAGGAGCATTTTGAAAACAAGGTGTTTGGATTTAGATATAGTCCAAAGTTGCATAATCTTGAAATTTGGTCCATGGCACCCAATACTGTCCAAAACAAGAGGTTGCTAGGCCTATTGAAGAGGTCATGGGTTCCATGGTGGTGAAGAGGGCCATAAATATAACTCTTGTCCAAGTAGCTAAGTTAAATGATCATGCTACAATTCTCAATGTAAACACATCAAAAATTTCTTAGAAGAAGTATGATTCCTCAGTAAAGGAGTATAATAAGGCCTTGGATGAAATAAACAAGATGAGAGCCACTATGTAGGCTAGCTAGTCAATGAGGAAATTCTCTTTACCATCCCCTTCTTCTTCAAACTTGTCTACACAAGATAGGGAGACATTTTCCTTAAGGATTGATGATGTAGGAAATTAGTTAAAGATAGAAAAGGAGAATACAAAGAAGGCAAAACTGGAGACAGTTAAGGTTGCAAGTGAAATTTTCGAGGATGTATTGAAACATAGAGTACCAAATTTCTCAATAGAGTTGATGTATGGGTAGTTTACAAGAGCATCCATGATGCCAACATTAAATATTTGTAGGTCTAGAGGGTTTTGCAAACTGAATGGATTCAATGGAGCACTAGGGTGGGAACCTTGAAAGAGATGATGCCCAAAATTAAGGAATATCTTGATGCATCTACTCATATTCCAGACATATTCTAGGCCATTGATCTGATTATTGAAATAACAACCTTCCATGGTAAGTTAGGAATGCAACTTGAAAATAAATTGAGAGTGTTCAAGAACATGGAAGAGCATGGTATGCCTAAAATATTTGATGACAAGGGTGACTTGATGGAGTTTTCCAAGTGGAAGCATGAGTTGGAAGGATGGTTGCCTCAAGCTAAGGGTATGTTGACTAAAATTGATTACTCCATGATGAACTCCCATGTTGACAATATGGGTGGAATTGAAATGAGGATGGATGTATTTGTTAGAGAAGCCAGAGCATTGATTGATGCTAGATACACTTAGTATAGTGTAAAAGTGTAGAAAATATGGGATGCAAAGTGGCCCATTGAAGATGAGTACCACACATGGTTGGAAAAGTTTACTGAGTAAGCTTATATGTGTGAAGGTGATAATGAATATGGTGAATAATAGACTGGAGAGGAACAATGGATATCCTGAAAAATAGTGTAGATTAGGATTTTGTTAAAGTATTGCAAAAGATATTGTTCTCTCCTCAACATGAAAATTCGTGGCATAAATGCTAATGTGGATGAATCAACTTTGCATATTTTATTGCTTTTCATGATTTTTTTTTAATTTTTCTGACTAGGTTTGGTCATGGAAAACAATTTTTGATCACGTGGAAGATATTTTGAAGCTATTGTAATGAACAAATGATTCCTTTTGAAGGTGGGACCAGATATTGATCAACGAATGGGGATTACTTTTATCTCATATATGTTTCCCACCACCTGAGAACTCAAATGTAATTTAAAATGGAATATATGTTATCGCGGTTTAATAGAATAGTGACATGTGTGCTTTCTAGCCCTATGCTTGATTTTCTCCTTCATTTCTATAAGAAGGATTTCAAGGGAAAAAAGTACGGGTTCGTCGTATTGTAATTGACATAGAGATTTTAGAGAAGAATACTAAGCATATTTTGAGCGTTGTTTAAGTTCTAAGTCTGTTAGTATGTATGTAATTTTGATATCAAGATAGAAAATACAATCAAAATGATGCTAATGTTGTAATGCCCCGTTGTGTGAACCCCAAAGGACAACAAACACCACACATATTTTTAATTTTTTTGAAAGCGAAAGATTGCATACGATGAATATGTATATACATTACATGAAAGCAATTATGCAATTACAAAGCTATTCATGTCCTCTGGGGTACACGAAACGGTCATTACAAATCAATATCTTTTATCAAATGAAAGTGAATAAACAACCAAGATTACACAATGATGACATACAACTATTAATGATCAAAAGAGTGGAAGACAATACATCATTTTATTGCAATTCAATTCATAGTTCAATAGTACATTTTTTGGGCATATTTCCACATATACAACACAACATGGATACAATAGTAAAATTACATAATGCTTCCCTTATGTCAACGAGAAGAGTACATCAAGTAGAAGGATGATACATCAATGGAGAATAAGGTACAAAATGAGGAAAAGTCTTCAACCAAGTGGATCTATGGAACTCTACATTTGTTTCTACATCACGAACACATCCTGGGAACCCAATGGGGTGCATAGCATGTTCCACCCAACCATGTGGACCCGAAGGTCCACCCCTTGTGCTAGGAGATGACAAGAAAGACCCTCGACCAAGATAGACAAGCAAAACAATCACAAGACCAAACCACAAGGTCAACCAAAACATAACATACAACAATCTCAACAACCACTTACAAGGTGACTGCTTCCAGAGACATACGAAGGAAGAAGGCAAGGGACACTATAACACCAATATTCATATATTCCCAACTGAAGATTATGCAAATAGTTGGGTTCCCAAGAAATTCATATCATGGAACCACAAAATGACTATATAACATCCATTATCACAAATCGACAGATGCATAGTAAAGGGAACAATATCCCAATGAAAATAGAAGCCAACACTTTTAAGAAAACTACTCTTCATACAAGATTGAACACAATAACCAAAGTTTTCATAATAATCAAAAGGCACCAGGAGGCTCCCTATATATGACAATAACCAGAAACACAATGATTTTACTAATCAAACACAATAATTTAAGCAAGTAACCAATCGACCATGAAACACTATTTCACATATCATTATGCTCACTAATCTCACTTAATACACCATCCACACAATAATACTCAAATGTTAGAGTTTCCAAACTACTACTCTACACTTCCACTATAGAAACATGCAATGCTCCTAATAATCATCCTATGGATTACACAAGACAATCTTCACTATTAACTAGTTAGTATGAACCTTCATGCTAACTTACAACTTATCATTACAGTATTACAATTATCTAATTAATTTATCCATCACAACTTGGATACTTCATTGTTTAAATTAAATTTCCTTAAATCTCTTCATTATTCCCTAATCTATGTAATGAACAAAACCATATGAAAATCACACCTATATATATATATATATATATATATATATATATATATATATATATATATATATATATATATATATATATATTTATCAACATACACACTCAATCCTAATCTTTAAAAGTCTACAATGAGTAATACTATGAGGAGCAATTTAAGACAAAATGAATAGGAGCATACTATGTTACTCTTTCACTCATCAAGAAATCATTTGAAATAGTTAAGGGAATTATAGAAATGTATTTTAACAACTATCTTGCTAAGCATCTAACACAAGATTAATTAATTTAACTTTCCTATAACTACTTACATTTTCATAATCATTCATTATATGTAATAAACATCCTATACCATTTCACTATATTTTATTTGACCATCACGAAGTCATTTAAATACTTAAAGAATTATATACATAATATATAAAATTATCTCTATTTCACCAACGAATTTGCTTTTATTTTAATTCATGGTATAAACACATTTTTATACACTTATATAAACAAAGCCATAAAGTACCCTATCTCATCTAGATGACTTCTTCAAATTGATTTCTATTTAAATTCTATTTCCAAGAAATAATATAAATTGTCTATTACCACTCTAAATTTCGCTTAACAAATTAATATTAGCTTGCATTTATATTAATGAGGATTCACTTTAATATTGCACTTTCTATCTATAATCTTTTATTTTTAAATGTTAAATTCCATAAGTCAAAGGCTATGATTATAATTACTTAACTTTATCAGTAACCCTATGTCAATATTAT
>VDFB02286685.1:0-46619 GCA_007258455.2 Sequoia sempervirens
GTCATTACAAATCAATATCTTTTATCAAATGAAAGTGAATAAACAACCAAGATTACACAATGATGACATACAACTATTAATGATCAAAAGAGTGGAAGACAATACATCATTTTATTGCAATTCAATTCATAGTTCAATAGTACATTTTTTGGGCATATTTCCACATATACAACACAACATGGATACAATAGTAAAATTACATAATGCTTCCCTTATGTCAACGAGAAGAGTACATCAAGTAGAAGGATGATACATCAATGGAGAATAAGGTACAAAATGAGGAAAAGTCTTCAACCAAGTGGATCTATGGAACTCTACATTTGTTTCTACATCACGAACACATCCTGGGAACCCAATGGGGTGCATAGCATGTTCCACCCAACCATGTGGACCCGAAGGTCCACCCCTTGTGCTAGGAGATGACAAGAAAGACCCTCGACCAAGATAGACAAGCAAAACAATCACAAGACCAAACCACAAGGTCAACCAAAACATAACATACAACAATCTCAACAACCACTTACAAGGTGACTGCTTCCAGAGACATACGAAGGAAGAAGGCAAGGGACACTATAACACCAATATTCATATATTCCCAACTGAAGATTATGCAAATAGTTGGGTTCCCAAGAAATTCATATCATGGAACCACAAAATGACTATATAACATCCATTATCACAAATCGACAGATGCATAGTAAAGGGAACAATATCCCAATGAAAATAGAAGCCAACACTTTTAAGAAAACTACTCTTCATACAAGATTGAACACAATAACCAAAGTTTTCATAATAATCAAAAGGCACCAGGAGGCTCCCTATATATGACAATAACCAGAAACACAATGATTTTACTAATCAAACACAATAATTTAAGCAAGTAACCAATCGACCATGAAACACTATTTCACATATCATTATGCTCACTAATCTCACTTAATACACCATCCACACAATAATACTCAAATGTTAGAGTTTCCAAACTACTACTCTACACTTCCACTATAGAAACATGCAATGCTCCTAATAATCATCCTATGGATTACACAAGACAATCTTCACTATTAACTAGTTAGTATGAACCTTCATGCTAACTTACAACTTATCATTACAGTATTACAATTATCTAATTAATTTATCCATCACAACTTGGATACTTCATTGTTTAAATTAAATTTCCTTAAATCTCTTCATTATTCCCTAATCTATGTAATGAACAAAACCATATGAAAATCACACCTATATATATATATATATATCAACATACACACTCAATCCTAATCTTTTAAAGTCTACAATGATTAATACTATGAGGAGCAATTTAAGACAAAATGAACAGGAGCCTACTATGTTACTCTTTCACTCATCGAGAAATCATTTGAAACAGTTAAGGGAATTATAGAAATGTATTTTAACAACTATCTCGCTAAGCATCTAACACAAGATTAATTTAACTTTCCTATAACTACTTACATTTTCATAATCATTCATTATATGTAATAAACATCCTATACCATTTCACTATATTTTATTTGACCATCACGAAGTCATTTAAATACTTAAAGAATTATATAGATAAGATATAAAATTATCTCTATTTTCACCAACAAATTTTCTTTTATTTTAACTCATGGTATAAACACATTTTTATACACTTATATAAACAAAGCCATAAAGCACCCTATCTCATCTAGATGACTTCTTCAAATTGATTTCTATTTAAATTCTATTTCCAAGAAATAATATAAATTGTCTATTACCACTCTAAATTTCCCTTAACAAATTAATATTAGCTTGCATTTATATTAATGAGGATTCACTTTAATATTGCACTTTCTATCTATAATCTTTTATTTTTAAATGTTAAATTCCATAAGTCAAAGGCTGTGATTATAATTACTTAACTTTATCAGTAACCCTATGTCAATATTATTTATCCATGAAGATTACCCAACCAACATACATTTACTCTTTTACTAAATTAACCGAATTCTAGATTTACTTCTAGTAATATTAAAATCATTATTCGCGGGGTAAAATACCTTTTACTATTATCAATAATATTATTAAATACATTTTCTCATTGGTAATACAATGCCGTTAATTTCAAAAAGTAATTTAGGTTTCTATAAATTTTACGTTAATGTCTGAAACAATATAAGATGTATTTCCTATATATATATATATATATACTACAACTTATCAAATTATTAATTTTAGAATACAAATTTCAGATAACAAATGAGTCAATTTTATCCTCTTGATGCAATATTGATAAATAACACAACTAATAGTAACCACCTAGTTATGATAATTTAACTATCAAAATCATAATACTAATACAAGACCACTCCATAAATAGGGTAATCATATATTATCTAGGATGAAGATAGCTATTAAATAACTTAAATAGATTATTAGTCTTATAGCTGTAGATTAATCCAAAGATTATGATATAACATGATTAAGAGGATTAGCCAATGGTTATATATAGCTTAAAATATTATTAGTCATTGAATTGAAAATGCTCTCATTACATATTCTATACTTGAAGCCAATCAACAAATAAATAATCACAATCACTATACCTCTCAGCATACAAGATTGTATGATAACCAAATGATGCTACCAAATAACTTAACAAAATAGCAACTTATGTTAAAATAGTAATCTCATATCCAAATTATAGAATGATTACTTTTAGATGGCAGAATCCTATTTATAACTAAGTAAAAATGCTATGGATCTAACAAGGATGATGGCTCATTAAAAGAAAAAGGGAGACTATTATCTAAATTTATTAATATAAAGTTTCCCCATTATGGCACAAGACAGATGAATGTATATGCAAGATGTGAAAACTATGAAGCAATAATCCATCAAGTATAAGGGAAGCAGAAACTTTGTTAGACGTTGTAATTATGCTGCCATGGTAGATATGGGTGTTAAATGAGGAACACGAAAAAGGCGTGGGAGCTGTTTGACAGAATTCCTCAGAGAAATGCAGTCTCATGGGGTGCCATGATTACAGGATATGCAGTAAATGGATTTGAAGAAAAAGGCTTTAGAAACCTTAAAGTGAAAGCGGTCTGCAGGTGTAAACCCGACTTCACAACCTTCTCCAACATCCTTTCTGCCTGTGCAGAAATGAGAGCTTTGGGACAGGGTAAGGAAAACCATCAAAGCATAATGGTAGGGAAATTTATTAGATGAAAAAGTTACAATCGCCCTAGAAGACATGTATGCAAGGTGTGGAAGATAGGCAGGGCACGCGAATTGTATGAGAGAGTGCCTCAAAAGAAAATTGCGGTCTCATGGAATCCCAGACTGCAGGATATGCACAAAATGGATTAAGCTAAAAGGGCTTAAGAAACTTTCAAGCAAACGCAATTGATAGATGTAAAGCCAGCAGGTTATTAATTTAAACATTTAAACTTCCTATTATGTTCAGGTGTTGCAGCTAAGTCAGGCTGACAATGGTATCATGGAGATTATTTAAACCTCTACAATATTCTATTTTCAAGCACTGTATAAGTGACAGGTTGCCAGCGATATCAGGAAGATTATTTAAAACTCTACAACATTCTTTGCTCCATTCTTGCGGCTGTGACAGACTGTGAATGGAATCGAGAGCTTAACTAGCATCCACTCTCTTCTGTGTTCAAGTGTGCAGCTGAGCCAGGTTGCCAGAAAGGTTGTCCAAGGTTGCAGCTAAAGGAATTATTCAATGTGAACCACTTCATTGTCAGACAGGCTAATCCCCACATTCCACCACTTTTAAAATTCAAGGAATTTGTGAGAGCACATGGAGGGGATTTTGCAGCAAAGGTATGCAAATTTATTTTATTTTTTTCTTTTGCTTAGATTTTATTTCTCAAATTATATCTGATGGGCTTTCCTCTGGTATCATTTTTTTTAATCTCAATCCCAAGAAATCAAGCTGAAGGACAGACTTGAAATCATGTATTATCTACCACAATAGATCAAGAAATCAGAAATGCTTTAATGCACATACAACACCGAATTTGAGAGGCATAAAAATTAAGTTGTGTAGTTAAGGTTAGCATTCACAAAAAAAATATACATTATATATTAATTATGCTGATATACTCTTAACTACGTAGGAGTAAAGGGTGCCTGTAATGTTAAAATCTAAATGTGCTCATTATTAGGATCTTGCCAGTAATTTTCATCTTATTAAACATACTCTATGCTCTAACCAATGCCTTGAAGAGCTTGAAAGAATTATAACTTTTTCCTGCCACAATATTTTTATTTCTGAAAATTTGTAAAATCCAATTGTATGAACAAAGAGAGATTTAACTGCAGCAAATTCATCAGTAAAGCTTGTTTCGAGATTTAGCTGCAGCAAATTTATCAATAAAGCTTCTATATTTTTTTTTTCCTACATGAAGATATATCATTGTAGCGCAAGCCCAAATACATTTATTTTTTTCATTTCAATATTTTTAGAGGTCAAGGCCATAGGTGAATATAAAAAAAAATAAAAAGAGAAAAACATTCAACTTTCCAGAATTAGAAAACGTAAAACCACCTTCAAGAAAATATTGTAAATATACTTACCTTAAGATTATTCCATGCTGTCAATAATGTTGCTGAAGACCAAGGGGAAAATAGGTAGAGTGGATGATCAAACATCCAGGGCAGATATTAACTTCCACTGCTGTGGAGGCGTTAAAGTGAAAATGCGCTGGTAGACTTGTAAGCAGAATGCTGAAGCATATCCCCCCCCCCCCGACACTCCCACCACTTTCCTTCCTTTTTTTCTTTTCCCTCTCCCCCCAAAAAAAAGGGCGTCCTTCCCAGCGTACAGATACAGGAATTTGTCAGATGTTCTCCATGCAATCGCCCTAGCAGATATGCATGCAAAAAATGGATGCCTAGACAAGGCACGTGTTTTGACAGACTACCTTAGGAAATGTGCTTTGAGAGGCTACAATTATTGCCGTATACAATTCGCTCTTAGGTATTAAATCAGATCTTCTATTGCACCTATATTCCCCTGAATTTTTATTGCATGTCTCCTATTAAGTGGAGAATGCTCAGATATCTATATTTCATCTTTATTAAAGAGCTGTAAACGCATTTAGAGTTACCAAATTTAAGCACAAATAATTATTGGGTTGCATGATCAATAAAGAATGGAATAGATGTGTCGAGTGCCATCACAGTTACCTGCATGGATTACTTAACCAGGGAAGGGGTGAATGAATTGAACGTTAGTTATCAACTAACTCTAAAATGTTGTGTCCGTCTAAATATTAGAAAGTTTTGATTTTCAATATTCAATTAAGGAAAATTATTGTTACATTTAAGAAGTCCAAGTTTCCTTTTATATTATAGTGATAATGTTGCAATACTGTACTAGAATTTTAAATTTTATATATATATATAATCAATATTGTGAATATTTATGTTCAAGTGATGATAATGTAATATAAATGAAATCAATAACTCACAAGTAAATTACTAGTCATAATAGTTTAATTAACATTTATATTAAACTATTAATTTGGAAATGAGTATCATTGGAAGTAGTAAATTTATGATAATATTATATATTTTCAATTTTAAATATATTTTGTCACTATAAGTAAATCTTGGCTGGTTATATTTTACTGGCAAGAAAAGTGCAAGTTTAGCCAAGGGAAGTATATATAGTAATTTTACTTCAAAATGGTCCTATATATTACTATTACCCAGATATTTAAGTTATAGTATGGTTAAAGTGGTAACACTTATCGCTATACACATACATTAAATGCATATTATTAAATTCCTTTGAAGAAAAGAGGAACGAATAAGGAGGGACTATATTTTCTTTTAAGAATTCTTAATAATATTAGCCTTTATCCTTATATAAGACCTTATTTAATTTATTAGTGTGGAATACAAATATATAAGTTTTCTCAAATTTTAAAAGACACCCCTTTATAATTATTTTTTTTACAAAAATAGTGTCTTTAACAAGGAAGTATTATAACCTATTAAGTTATTAACCCCCTTGACATCTCTTAATAATTTAATAACTTAATTAAGGACATTCGACGTGACAAATAACTATCTTAATAATAAACATTTACTCTTGTCACAACAATTTATTTTAACTAGATAATTGAACAAGACCACTTAAAGTGTTAAGCTCGCCAACTAATCCAATGGCATAATTATCAACGAAATCAAAAACACACTTACACTAAAATCTAGAAAGAATGATTTAGAGGGGCACTACAAATTTCATGGCCATTTTCTCTCCTTTGTACTTTTTATATGAGTTATGAATAATATAGTCAAGGATTGTTTTGTTCATCCGCATTGCTTTCCAGTGGATGCATGGTTTCATTCTTTCTTATTAATTCAAGGAATTAGTGTAAATGCTTAATTGAAGTTGTTAAATCATATGAATTATGTGCTAGGATATCTATAAAAAGTGGTGGTCGAGAATGTAATGTAGAAGTGTTGTAATGTAGTTTTTTTGAAGCTTATATATTGCTATGTGTATAATTTTATCAGGTTGCATAGGTTAAGTTTGACTCTATGTTTAGGATAATGCACTAGTTTGAGTAAAATATTCATAATACAGTTTCTAGGTCAGTTCATCAGCAAATGACTCTTTATTTACAAACCTTTCAAATGAGTTTCCATTGTATTTATGTTATGTTGAGTTTCATTATTCTCATACTCCAAGTGTAGCATATTTCCAAAAGAGTTTCCAACTTTTTTGATACCCTATGTTGTTGAATGGTTATATGAGAATTATTTGTTGCTTACAATGTATTTTAATATTAATTGCACAATTTCTTGAATATACAATGTGGGATCACCCTCCAGGGTTTCACAAAACCCAAAGTGTAGGAGGAAAGCTTTACAACTTGCACTATTTTGTTGGCCAATCCCTTTAGATTGTTGAGTACTAGAAATGGAAAAATCCATAGGTAATTCTGAGGATTATTTTGGTTCTTAAAAAACAACCAAAAAATTGGCAACTTCATTTGTGATTGCTAAGTCCAAAGTCTCTAGTTCAGATTTGGTATAGTTATAGTCAAGTACTTTCTTGTAGATTCACTATTTGAAGAATAATTGGTTCAATTTTTCACTACATAAGTCGCATCTAATCTTATGCATCAAGTTCTAGTCTAGTCCTTCACCTTGTGTCGGGTTATGTTCAAAACTTTTTTTGAGATTACAAGTACCAATCCAAAGTACAATCAATTTCTATTTCCTAGGATTTTGGGTGGCAACTTTGAAGTTTCTTGTACCTGTGTAAAGATAAACTCTCAAAGCAAACGTGAGAAGAAGGATTTTGACATATTTTACACCATGAAGAAGACTAGAAGCTACACAAAGAAGCATCCTAACTAGAAGTTGGAACCCAAGCTTGCAAAGGGCAAGCAACCCACATGGATTAAGAAACATGTTGAATCAAGAGTGTCTGTTGAATCCCTTTTTTATGCATCTCCTACTTTTAATAATGAAGTAAATAGTGAAAATATCTAGGAAGAGGCACATTGTAACGCCATGCTAACCCCAAAGGACAATTACATAATAATTACGGCACAATTTTTTTTAAATTAACTAAACATAACATACATGCAATACACATTAAGTCATGACATGAATTTCATTTAAACAGATTCACTAACACATACATCCCTTGGGGTACACGAGGAGTCATTACGAGACTGAGATCCACACAACGACAATAAAGAATAAAACCAAAGATATAATTCATAACAAAGTAAACATTAACAAATATAACACATACAAGATAAAGCATTGAAAAGAAACCATCTGAGTACACAAATACAACATATGCATAATTAACTTAACACATTGAATTACAATTGCCATGGCCAATAACCGCACCGAGTTAACATTACATTACAGTACAATCCTCAAGAGGTATAATGATACAAAAGTGTTTCCAAACATATATGGAAACCATACACAAGATAACATGATACAAATAAATAGATGAAAACTGGCTCCAAGATAGATACAACTCTAGAGTCGCTGCAACCGCACCAATCCACACCTCTCGATCCTCGACTGGGGACCCAATGGGGTGCTTAGCATGTTCCACCCGACCATGTGAGTCCGAAGACCCACCCCCCGTGCTAGGAGCTGACAAGAAGAGTCCTCAACCAAGAACATCCAAACACGGAAACCACAAGACTCCACAACATACAAAAGTATGATAAAACTCAAGGATTACAAAGACATAATCAACAACATCCAAGAGTCATTAAAATAACTTAAAATCATAAATCTCATCACATAAATCAAAGCAATGACCAGTAACAAGTAACCAAAGGATGATCATGAAACACTTCCAAATCAACTGAATTAATAAACATAATACAATTCCAAATTTCAATCAAATAATACAATAACATCATGTCACAGTATCATAAGATACAAGATTGTAAACCAAATATAAATGAGATCATACAAGACCGCAAAACATACTAAAGATGTATTAAAACAAGAATCATAAATCAATTTAAATCAATTCAAACAACAATCTAAACCAACTCCCATAACCTACTTCCAGAGGAACACAATAAAGTAAAACAAATGGGCAACTAGGGAAGAGTGTCATCGCATAGCCTACATGGGTTGTCCTGGCCCTTCCTCCAAACTGAGGTGCCACCCCCCATCTATGGATCTCCTGGCCCTTCCTCCTACTTGAGGCGCCGGCACCATAGGGTAGCTCATGCGGAGCCGATAACCTCTCATGAGGACGAGGTTACGACCTTGCCAACCACGGCCTTCTCAGCCTTCCATTAGTCTGCGGAAGCACTAATGAAGACGAGGCATCCATTTTTTGAAAAATCTTATTATGATATTACTACCCAACCCTCCTAAGTTAATTATTAGGTTTTCACTTGATTACCAACTCACTCGTGGGTTCTCCTGTGCTCTTCCCCTTATGCGGGGCGCCGGCCCCCATGAGGAGCCACTCTCCCTAGAGACCCAACAACATAAAAAAAACCAAGGGTTGTACCATCATAATTTGAACAAAGAATCACATCATAAAAGCATGCGAGGCATTACCCATCTCGCTATAAATACAATATCTAAGTCTCAACAATTCACGTACAACCCTTGCTCAAAATCATGAAACCAAAACACTTGCCACATCAAGGGCACATAAAGAGAGAGAACATCAATTATCAATCATCTCAAGCCTCTAGGAAGCCAAAGAATGAAAACCCACAAACAAGGGTAAAGTGAAGCCACATGAGTATTTCTCCAATAATTCCAACACAAGGATAAAATTCCTCAAATATGAGAGTAAATCAGAAAAGCCATAACAAGGAAAGATTCATCAAGACCCATCTACAAATTAACAATGGCGTCACCTCAAGAAGGAAAACGCAAAAGAAAATCAACCTTTAATTCACGAAATCACTTAATGAAACCAAAAGCCACCAACTAGGCATTCCATGGGAGACCTCAATTTTCTCCTCACAAGAATCCCCTTATGATGGTACGCAAATCACCTTCATAAAATCAACAACATAGCAATGACAACAATAATTGCAAGGCCACAAGAACTATTTCCAATTTAAATATAATGAGTGAATACATTAAAATAAGATCAACCACCCCATCCAAACCACATAAACAACTTTGATAC
Source organism: Sequoia sempervirens (assembly GCA_007258455.2). Lineage (NCBI taxonomy): Eukaryota > Viridiplantae > Streptophyta > Pinopsida > Cupressales > Cupressaceae > Sequoia > Sequoia sempervirens. Next base: position 9,665 of record VDFB02286685.1, read on the forward strand.
AAAATAAATCAGAAATCCAAGAAGATCAACTTCCCACAACTCATCAACAAAATACAAATTCCCAATTACATTGCAACACAAATTTAAAAGACAAAGGATTCCTTGAATCAAAACTAACCTCCAAAGGCATTCACACCAACATGGAACCACCCAAAAACAATCCTTCAACAACAAAGGTAAAAGCATTCAACCAGGCATCCAAGGCACCAAATTTAAGAACACCTTAAATACTCAACCACTCACAACTCCACAAAAACACTTATATAATAAACATCAACCAACAATTCAATCGAGAACAATATTTATTAACCAATCAATTAACGACCAGAACTAAATAACTTTACAACTTACCCATACTAAAATAATTCATGATAACCATCACAAGTATTCTAAAAGTCTTATCCATAAAGCGTACTTACAAATCAATCATTAAATGAATATAAGGGAAGTCAATTTTCAAAAGATTAAAATTCCATTTCACCAATAAACTATCCAATTCGAAATTACCCTAATCAATCTCTAACTATACCCATACATTTAAATTTCCCCTTTCATCATACTCACTTAACATTCACTTCCAGTATTTAAATTAATTGTGAAAACCATTTAAGACCAATTGTCTATACTTTAAAATGACAATAATAACAATACTCTACATACTTAAACTACATATTAGAAATTACCACCTTAAAATCTTAAATCTATCTAAATAAATTTACACACATAAATACCTTTTTAAAACCACTACATATTTATATATTTTAATTCTTTTTGAGGAGGGAATGCAAAAGAGAAAAGATCTATTCTAAGAATCCAACAAGTCTACAAGACTTAATTTCACAAAAAGATAACTTATTTAATTCCAAAAATAAATTTCATTTCCATAATATACACACTAAAACAAGAATGAATTAATCAAAACTGACCTATATTCATAAGTTGTCTTTTTACTACATTATACTATCAAGTTCATAATTTAACAAATTAATAAATAATTCCTTTCTATTTCCATATCTTCATTATAATAAAATTTTATTTTGATCATATTAGAAAAATAACCAAACTCATTACAGACATAATTAATTAATAAAATTACCAGTTAAATTAATGATATCTAATTAAATAAATTAATACATATACATACATATATATATACATATATATATACATATATATATACATATATATATATATATATACATATATATATATATAATTATAAATACATATATCAAAACATGAAATTTTCATTTAAAGGAAAAGTAAAGCGCATATTTCAAAAGCTTATATTTTATTTGGAATTGCTATGGCTATTAACAGCCATGGGAATAACACCCGGCTGCGGATAGTCTACGGACTGTTCGCAGCAGTCCGTAGGACTGTTGTGGACAGTCCGCAGATTGTTGCATGGGTACCAACCCCCGGCTGGGTGGTGGGTACAGCCGAGGCCGAACCACTACTCAGTCGGTGGTTTAATAATATCAACCAATGCAAAATTTTGATGGGAATTCGGCGAATTTCGAAAATAAATAAATTTACAATCAATATTTTATCAACGTATATATACATATATATATGTATGGGTATATATATATGTATATATCAAATATAATAGATATATATACATACATATATATATACTTATATATATATATATACATATATATATATACTTATATATATATATATATATATATATTGTATTTCAAACACTTCAAAAGAGAGACAGATATACATTGTACAATTTTTCAGTGTATATTTAAATGTAAACAAGAATATACACAACCTAGTTTTCCCAGTAAAAAGGATTATTTTAAATTTATTAATTATATTTCTCAGCCAAAACTATAGTATTACTGGTTATTTCTAGAATTCCAATCTTAGTTTCATTAGAATAACCAACAGTCCAAAACCCAACAAATAATTTCATTTAATCAACTAAAATCCCGAACCTTGATAAAATTTTCTTGATTGAAACACAATCCAAAACACTTATAAGGATTCGAGAGTTTTCTACATGCATTAAATTTCAAATCCAGAACAAAGAATTCTTATTTCAATTGATGCTATAAAAAGAAGATAATTTAAAGGAAGAAGGAGAACCTGGCATCCTGTGCCTGCAGATAACTGTAAATGCTTTATCCTTCTTGCTGATCCAATCCTTCCAGCAACAACTCCAAGATCCTCCCTCCAACTTAAATCTTAATCCTCCAATGAATTCTCAGAAGAATAAAAGAATGTAATACTATAACAGAAAGATGACTGCCAAATTCTCCAAAATCTTTTTGGAAAGAGAATGCAACCCCCTTTTCAAAAACAAAAATCCTCTAAATAAAATCACCCCAAGAAGTCCCTTCCATTTCCTCTTCATGCAAATTCCAAAAGTCACTTCTTTTTAAAAAATAAAATAAAATTCAAATCCAATCGAATCCACAAAAGATTGAGCTTTTTATTTATTTATTCTTCATATTCTCCAGTGAAAACCAAAAGTCACAACTCAAGAAATAAATCCAAATAATATTTAATCCCTTTAATTCCTTTTGTTGCCTTTTCAAGTATTTATATTTCATTTTCTTTTATCATGCACAAACTTGAACTTTTATTTGAATATATATTCATTATCTCCACAATACATTATTAATTAATTACTTCCACATTAGAATAATTAAAATCAACCATTTACAAGATTCTAAATAAGTATCCAAAATAATTATCTTTTCAAGATTATTTGTTCATAATTATTATTAACTTCAATTTAACACAATAATTTAAATCAATTTATCTAATAATATCACTTTTACTTTTAACGAATTAGTTTGATTTGATCATTTGTTCTAAATCATTTGATTTAATTTAATTGATTATTATTTTAATTCCTAATTATATTTTAAATAACCTTGCAAATTCACTTATGATTTAATTAATTATTTAAACATGATTACTAACATATTATATTTTCCACACAATCAAATAACACAGTAATCAATGAAGCACACACCAATACTCACACAAAAGTTGAACAACATGAGGGGTATTACACACATGAAGTTGAAGTATCTAATGTAGATCTAAGAAGTTCTCCTATTCAACAAGTATTTGATAATGAACTTGACATCTCAAGAGAAGATGATAGGTGGGGATTCTAGGATAAAGATAAGAAGTTCTTATAACATTTAACCCCTAGAGTTAGATATTTTTTTAATGGAGGAAATTTCAAGTGAAGAGGTGATTCTCCTAATGTAGTAGTGCACCTTCTTGAGAGAACCCTTGCAAATTCATGCCTCCATGAGGAAAATTTAGTTTTTGACTTAGTATAGTTGATATCATGATGTAATAAGGAATTAATGGCCACATTTATCTTTTAATAGGTCTTAGATAGTTATTTTTGATCCATTGTGCATATAATGTAAAATGTTGCAAAATTTGAAAAAATGTTGTTAAGAGCAATGTTGTAAAAATGTAACGAATTGTAAGATGGTGGAAGGTGAAGAGAAAAAGAAGTTGAAGAGTTAGTTTGAGGTGTTATATTTTCTTTATAAAGGAATTTTTAAGCCCCACACACTTCAAGGAAGGTTGGGAAAATGTAGGTGTGAATATTTCAATGAAATACTCTATTTTTTGTTAATTTCCTATAAATTCTTGATTTCAAGCCATTGTACGACATTGTACTGTGCATGAAACCTCTCCTCGTCCATTTTTAGTTAAGGCCATATGAATCTAATTTATTTTTCATTTGGTTTCTTTCAAATTCATTCAATTTTGTGAAAGTTATGATCAATTTGCTCCAGGCAAGTAAAACCCTAAACTAGGGTAAACAATGGTGAAGAAAATTGTATATCTCCTATTATAACCATGGAATCCTCATATAAATTGGTGTGTAGTGAAATTTATATGTATTATAAAGGTTTTCAAAGCTTTAGTGTTTGAGGGTAAGGTTTTGGGCAGATCTAATGATGCCCTAGGACTGTAAATAAAGAAAAATATGGAAATTACAATGTACAGTGGGGGTTTTTAAGTGATTTGCTTGTGGGGTGTGAATCTTTATTGTTTTATAAGGTTGATTAAGTGTATTTAGATCCATTTCCTATCATGTTTGAGTGATATTACATGTTTGGGTCCATTATTGTTGACTGGCTAGTTAAGGTAGTCTTATGACAATCATGTTTTTGAGTGAAAAATGAAGGTTCAGTATACGTGTTTGATAAAATGTCATCAATAAAAGGTGGGAGATGGTATGATAGGGTTGTTTAGGAATATTTTAACCTTTTTTGGAATTAGGAAAGAGAGATGGGCTTGGGAATTTGGAGTTGATTCTTTATGTGGTCTCAAAGGGCCTAGTTGCTGATTTGGACAGTCTACATTGAGAATTCTTATGTTTGAGATGTTTATGTTGGAGAAAGGGTTTGGATCAATAAATTTAATGTTTTTTAATATGGTTTGAGGAATCAACAAGAATTTTTATGCCTGATCTCAGTTTGATTGTTTTGGAACCAAGTGTTTTGTGAAGGAAAAATGAGTCCTAGTTGCAAGAGTAAACAATAATTGGTTGAGTTATTTGTGCTCCTACATTGCACTACTTTTCCTTGAAGAAGACCCAATTGATAAGACCTACTATACTCTTGCACCTATTGAGGCTGGAAATATCTTAGAAGATGAAGAAGACATAGATGTAAAGATATGAAATCCTTAGAAGAGGAAGAGCTTAGGCTTAAGGAAGAAGAAGAAAATAGACTCAGGGAGTTGAAGGAGAAAAAAAAGAGTTAAAATAAAAAGAATATAGAATCAAGGCTAAGATGCAAGAAAGTGATGCTTGGAGGGAAAGGATAGAAAATATGATAGAATAAGTGAAGAAAAAGGCCTTTTAGGTGAATCTTGCAAGATTTACTACTAGGATAACCCCTGACCCACCTTAGATGACCATTCAAATGGGAACCGCTGCTGTAAGCAATTATACTGCATCTATTGCAACTTACAAAGCCTAAGATCCTTACGCTACTACCCAAAAATCACAACATATAGATCATGGGAAGAATCCCATTAATCATCCAAAGAAAATTTCCTTTAACACCTCTAATACCATCACCAACAAAAATACCCATACTGTTGGAAAAACAAGGATAGACAACTGAGAGGGGGGGTGAATTAGTTGTCACAAAATACTTAAAATTTTCAAACTTAACTTTATTTCTGATTTGATGAAAGAAAAATAAACCATAAAAAATCAACACATCAGAAGCACAAAGAACACCAAGATTTTTTATGTGGCAACCCTGTTAAGGGAAAAACCAAGGTGGATGTTAGTCCACAATATTATACCCTGTTAAAAGTATAATGAAAAATAATGGGAATGCACATGCATTTAGGCACACTTCCTAGAGCTCACTACTCAAATACAAGAGGGATCACTTCCCAAGAATACAAATCAATTCAGATTAGATCTGCAAGATATAAATTGAGAAAATAGCCTCTACAAAATCTTGATTACAGTTCTAGTTAAGCACAAAAATACTTCTTCACACTTCACTCAAACTTCTTCACTATGCTTTGCAATCGAATGAATAGTTCACTATTCGCACACTTGCACTTTCTCTAGCTCTTCCTCACTTAACACACACATGATATTTGTACAAACAACCACTCTTATATATGCACAACCTAGATTTACATCAACAACTTCATCAACCAAGATATAAAACATAGTTACAATGTCACCCGCAAATTTACAAATAAATTTTCAATGCGAATCAAACACTATTGGCTAATATTATGATGCAACCCAAAAAAATATCCTCGAGTGTGCAAAATTCAAATTTAAATCTCCAAGGATCCACAAGACGTTACAACCATCATGTCGGCCAAGAACATGAAAACCAAAACACACATAAGAAAAATATTTGACCAAGAGCACACCGATCAACACAGATGTACAACAAGGATATAGAATGATCTAGAAGCATCCACAAGCAACAAGAACTAGGGTATGTGTAGGATCATGATGGGCCAAAAAGTGGAAATATGATGGGTATGTGGCTGACGACTATATTTTTACCCAAAATTGATGAAATGAAAAGGGTTTATAAAGGAGATTCTCAGCTTTCCACCAATATAAATTATGCTTTACTTTGAATTTAATAAGTAATTATTATTCATTTTCTATTTAAATTACCACTAAAGTCCTGATTGATAGGTTGATTGAAAAAAATCTATAGCTTTCAAAAAGTATCACATTTTTTGAATCCAAAACATGCGTCACATTCTATGGTTCACATACTATAGGATTAAAAAAAGAAAAAAATAATTTCAAGAAGTTTTGACCAAGTTAAGGTGGTCAGACATACAATTTTTTATATTTTTTAAAAAGTTGTATTAAAAAATTCATAATTAATTATTTACTTAGAAAAAAATTACAAAAAAATATGCTTCACATTGGGGCATGAGTCCTCTACTTATATATAAAATCTTATAAAAAACTATTATCATTTTATTGTGGTTGGGGTGGTCAGACAAACACCTACTTATTTTTTCTCTGAAATTTAAGTACCACTGCATTGAAATTTCAAATTTTCAACAAATAGATTTTTATTTTTTTTAAACATACCTAGTATTTTAGAAACTACATTCAATTTGCTACATATTCTATTCTTACACATTTTTGAAATAATATAGATAACTTATTCAATTTTTTATGTCAAGTTGCCTAACTCTGATTTTTCTAATTTTTTTGCCACTTAAGGGCCTATTTTTTCCATGATCCTACACATACCCACTAACAAGGAGGCATCAACAACAAATGAGATTACTAGAATCATATCAACTTTACTCAAGAATACTAATTGAAACACAAAAAACCTGTTAGAACACAACTATTCATAACATGATCAAAACTTCATGCAGACCTTTGAAACTTCTAGTGAATGGACTAGATACTCTAAAACATAAACCCTTTAATCCAAAACAATTGAACTTCAATGTACTAAGAAAGACACCTTCATGACCTTCACTGCTCCTTTGGCAACCTGCAACATTTTCTTTAACAATTTTCTCAATATCCTTGACATATACAACCTTCAATACAACAGTGCTAATAGTGATGACATCAATGAAAACCACATCTTAGAAACACAACCACATCATCCAACAATCTCCCCCTTTGGAAATTATGTCAACACATGATGTGAAAAATACCATCAACACAACTACACTTACTCCCCCTTAGATTGTGACTCTTTTCCTCAATTGTTGTTCTCCTCAAAAATATTTTTAACATTTATTTTCTCCCCCTTTGAAATCAATGGAAAAGATAAGAATTAACTTCCCACATACAAGCTTTGAACCATATATCTACACATCTGAATACTCCCCCTAAGTAGCAGCCACATAAACATCAATCCAAATCAGAATATATCTTTAAAGCATACAAATTGATGCAAGAAAATGCACCTTTAGTTCATATCAAAAGGGGTAATCACCCCTAGCATCCCTCTAAGATACTCAAAAGTATCCTTTGGCAACAACTTGGTGAAAATTTCTATGATTTGTTCTTTGGTAGGCACATACTCCATTCTGACTTCTTTCTCACTCACTTTCTCCCTCAAGAAGTGAAACTTGATTAATATATGCTTGGTCTTAGAGTGTAGTACTAGATTCTTCGATATGTTAATTGCACTTGAGTTGTCATGGTATATGGTAATAGGCTCATCATCAACTAATTTGATATCTTTCAACATCTATTTCATCCACATCACTTGAGTATAGTTATTTGTAGCAGCAATATACTCTTCCTCAGTAGTAGATAGATAAATGGAATTATGCTTTTTACTCATCCAAGACACTAGCTTCGTTCCTAGGAAGAAAGCACCACCACTAGTAATTTTCCTATCATCTACATCTCCTTCCCAATCTGCATCAGTATATGCACTCAAGGTGATATCATTATCCTTAGGGTACCAAATCCCAAAATCAATTTTTTCTTTCAAATATCTAAAAATTCTCTTTACACTAGTCACATGAGATTCTTTTGGATTAGCCTAAAATTTAGCAACCATAAATACAACATTCATAATGCCTGGTCTAGTCTTAGTTAAATAGAGCAATCCATTAATCATTAACTTGTATCTTGTTTGATTTTCCCTAGGATAATCATCATTCTATGTTAACTTGCATCCAATTACCATGGGAGTACCAACAGGCTTTAAGTCTTCCATGCCAAACTTCTTCAAAAGCTCTTTCACATATTTAGACTGAGATATGAAAATTTCATCACCTAAGTAACTTGTAATCCTAGAAAGAACTTCATCTCTCCAATCATACTCATTTCAAATTCACTCTTCATTTCATCAAAAAACTTCATACATAGATTATCATCTCCAAAAATAATGTCATCAATACAGACTTCAATAATCAACTCTTTGTCATGATCCAATTTGAAATACATGTTGTTAGTAGTACCTTTATTGAATCCAGGCTTCAATAAGTATTTATCCAGTCTAGCATACAAGGCTTTGGGAGCTTTCTTGAGTCCATATAGAGCTTTCTTCAATTGGAAAACAATGTCTTCCTTATCACTCAGTTGAAATCCATGCGATTGTTCAATATATACCTCTTCTTCTAATTCACCATTCAGAAAAGCTGAATTCACATCCATTTGATAGAATTTATAGTTCATATATGCAACATAAGAAAGAAATATTCTTGTAGCTTTAATTCTAGAAACAGGGGCAAAGGTTTCTTAAAAATCAATTCCTTCCATTTGTGAATACCCTTTACATACCAGTCTTGCTTTATTCTAGACTACTTCACCTTGTTCATTCAGCTTATTCTGAAGGACCCATATGGTACCAATCACATTTTTATCTTTAGGTCTATGAACAAGAATCCATGTATCATTATTTTCAATCTACATAAGTTCTTCCTTCATAGCTTCCATCTAGTTTTCATCATTACAAGCTTCATTGACATATTTAGGCTCAATCTTTGAAATCGGGTAATACTCTTTTGCAATCTTTCTTCTAGTTTCACACCTTTATTTTTGTCTCCTATAATTTGATTTTTAGAATGATTTAGCTTTACATACCTCAGAACCTTAGGATTCTCTTGAACTTCTTGTTCTTATGTTCTTTCTTCTACACTTGCACTTGTCTCTCCTTCCCGTCTTTTTTGATTTACTTAAATAATTTGAATTTTATTCAGTGTTTTAGCATTCTTCCCTTTGTCTATACTATCTTCCTGGTCATCTGAATCATATCCACAACATCTGGATGATCTAGCAGAGTCCTCATCAACTCTGACATTTGCACTTTCAACCATTTTTCTCAATCTTCTATTATAGCATTAGTAGGCCTTGCTTTTAGTAGAGTAACCTAGAAAGATTCCTTCATCACTTCTTGCATCAAACTTTCCTATGTCCTCATCTCTCTTAATATAACACTTGCTTCCAAAGATCTTGAAATATTTAATAGTACGCTTATAACCAAATCATAGTTCAAAAGGAGTCTTACCAAAATTACCATTGACAATTACTCGATTTAAAGTGTATACAATAGTGCTTACAACTTCACTCCAATAGATGTAAGGAACATTTCCTTCAATTATCATTGTTCTAGTAGCATCTAGAATTATTTTATTCTTTCTCTTTGCAACTCCATTCTGTTGAGGAGTTCAAGGAGTAGATAATTGTCTTCTGATTCCATTTTCTTCATAGAAAGAATTGAACTCCCTGGAGGTGAAATCACCACCTCTATCTGACCTTAGGAATTTAATTTTCAAACCTTTCTCATTCTCTGCCATATCTTTGAAACTTTTGAACTAAAAATAAACTCTATTCTATTTTCCCATCTGACATTCCTTACATATTGTGTTAGTAGGCTTTACTAGCTTTGGTATATCTCTTACTACTTGAATGGAGATTACCTTGACAATGTTATCAAAATTTACATGACACAACCTCCTATGCCATAACCAACTTTCATCTACTTGAGCAATTAAACAACTTTCACTAGTAGCATTCAGGTGAAAAATATTACCTCTTGTCTTTTTACCTGAAGCAATTACATTTCTAGAACTTCCAAGTATCTTGCATCTTCCACCTTTGAACTAAACATCATAACCCTTGTCCACCATTTTTCCAATGCTCAATAGTTTGTGCTTCAATCCTTCAACATAAAAAACATCATTAGTGTTATGCTTACCACCAAGACAAATAGATCCTCTGCCATGAATCACACCAACATTGTTATCTCTAAATCTTACAACCCCACCATCATATTTCTCTAGACTTACAAATTTTCTTTTGTCACCAGTCATATGATGTGAGCATCCGCTGTCAATAACCCACTCATCCTTTTCTTCAATTTGGGTTGAAAGAGCTTTCTCAACTTTAGTAGATTCAGTAGCCACAAGACCATTTTTCTTGATAGCAAGGAACACCCATTCATCTTTATTTACATTTTCATTATCGGACTCTTCATCAATCACTACTTCTTTCAGATAGCAACATTTCTTTTGAAATCTAGATTTGTTAGGCTTAGAACTAGGAACTCTTTCAGGACACCTTGATGCAAAATGACCTATTTTATTGCAAGAGAAACATTTAATACACAAAATTCCTTTGTACTTACCTTGTCCTGTACCTTCTTTCTTCACAATCAGTTCCTCCAACTCTTCTACTTCTCTTTCTTCACCTTCAAGTTGTTTCATTTCTTCCTCATACTTGAATGAATTTCTGGAAAGCTTTCTTAGATCATATCTTTGCTTGTTTCTTCTAGATACAATATCCTTAAATATAGATTCAATCTTGGGAATAGATTCACTAAATTCACTCAACTCAAAGGCAAAAAATTTACCAATCAGTGTATCTCTTGTCACATTCGTCATTGATATGATTTCTTCAATTGCATGAGCCTTTCCTTTGTAAGAGGGAGGCAATGATTTGAGCACTTTAGCTACAATTTCTTCCTCTTCCAGGGCACCACCGACACATCTAATACTCATCAATAGTTCATTTACTTTTTGCATAAAAGAAGAAATATTTTCATCTTAACCCATCTTCAAATTTTCATACTTTCCTTTCAAACTTTGTAGCTTAGCCATCTTCACATGTGGATCTCCTTAATACAAAGTTTCTAGCTTCATCCACATCTCATGAGCTATCTTCATACCTATCACATTTTTCATTTCCAAATCCATCAGAGCCCTTAGAAAAGCTTCCATAACCCTGATGTTATTCTTAGCCTCTTTAATTTCATCAAGAGTGGAAGGACCATTTTGAGGAATAATATATCTATTCTTTGTGATCTTCTAGAAGTGTTCACCTAAAAATCTCAAATGACATTCCATTCTATTTTTCCATAGTGAGTAGTTTGTTCCATCAAATTTAGGGTTGTCCTTCTTGTATGATTCCATCTTGGATCACCTCAAGATTTTGAAACTTCTTCAAAGGAACCTACTCTGATACCAATTGTTGTAAAAACAAGGATAGATAAAAAAGAGGGGGGTGAATCAGTTGTCACAAAATACTTAAAATTTTCAAAATTAACTTAACTTTATCTCTAATCTAATGAAAGAACAATAAACCATAAACAATCAACACATCAAAAGCACAGAGAACACCAAGGTTTTTTATGTGGAGACCCTATTAGGGGAAAAACTAGAGTGGATGTTAGTCCACAATATTATACCCTATTAAAATTATAATGAAAAATAATGGAAATGCACATGCATTTAGGCACACTTCCTAGAGCTCACTACTCAAATACAAGAGGGCTCACTACCCAAGAATACAAAGCAATTCGGATTAGATCTATAGGTTATGAACTAAGAAAATAGCTTCTGCAAAAGCTTGATTATAGTTTTATTTAAGCACATAAATACTTCTTCACACTTCACTCAAACTTCTTCACACTTTTCTTTTCAATCAAATGAATAGATCTCTATTCACACACTTTCACTTTCTTTGGCTCTTCCTCACTTCACACACACACTAACTTCGCACAAACAACCACTCTTATATATTCACAACCTATATTTACAGCAACAACTTTGTCATCCAAGTTATAAAACATATTTACAATGTCGGCCCCAAATTTACAAATAAATTTTCAATGCGAATCAAACACCATTGGCTAATATTATGATGTGACCCAAAAAAATATCCTTGAGTGTGCCAAACATTCAAATTTAAATCTCCAATGATCCACAACACATTACAACCATCATGTTGGCCAAGAACATGAAAACCCAAACACACATGAGAAAAATATTTGACCATGAGCACACCAATCAACGCAGACGTACAACAAGGATATAGAATGATCTAGAAGCATCCACAAGAAACAAGAACTAACAAGGAGGAATCTAAAACAAATGGGATTACTAGAATGATATCAACTTTACTTGGGAATACTAACTAAAACACAGAAAAATTGTCAAAACACAATTGTTCATAACACGATAAAAAATTCAGGCGGACCTTTGGAAATTTTAGTGGATAGATTAGATATTATTAGAAATAAACCATTTAATCCACAACTATCTTCAACGTACTGAGAAATGAACCTTCATGACCTTCACTGTTCCTTTGGCAACCTGTAACATTTTCTTTAACAATTTTCTCAATATCCTCAACATATACAACCTTCAATACAATAGTGCTAATAGTGTTGACATCAATGACAACCACATAAAAACAAAACAACCACATCATCCAACACATAATTCATCTATAAAAACCCCCACCAAAAATGTTAAAATTGACCCTACTCCATCCATTGCACCCCCAAATCCCGAGATCTTGAAATTATAGTTAGAAAATGATAAATTACAAGAAGAGTTGAAGAAAGTTGAAATAGACATTGCTAATGCTAAGATAGCTAGAAATATTTTCTTAAAACCTCCATACAAACTATAGAGGCTTCAAGCTCTAGACATACTAATAGTGATTCACAAAAGGCGAAGTATGCAAGATATATTGCTAGCGGAAGTGGTGATGGGGATTAGGGTGGTGGAGATGGAGGAAATGACAAGAATAAGGGTTCTTATTTTGAAGATGATGAGGGAAAAAAGAAAGGAGGTGGTAGTAATGATGGATATGGAAAAGGTAAGGATAAGACCCAGTCTAATTACAAAAAAGATGATGAGTTTAGAAATTCTCATAGACATCAACATACTAGAGTACTTGGCTATCCTAGTTTGTTTCTTGAAGATTTCAGGCCCGCATTGGTCAGATTCTCTGGAAATAATGCTTTGAGTGGTGAAGATCACATCAAATAATTTTCTAATGTCATGGATGATTTTGAGGTAGAAGAAAATGATGTAATGATGATATTATTTATGCAGTCACTCATCAAAGATGCTCTAGAATGGTAAAAAAGTTTATTTGCTGAGAGTATTGGTTCTTGGGAGGAGTTTAAGAGGTTGTTTAGAGAGTAGTCTGGTGATAAAACTAATTCAACATATTTGTTAAATTAATTTAATAGCATTGCTAAAGGTTCCAATGAGTCTATGGCTGATTTTAATATGAGGTTCCAAATGGCTATGAAAAGGTTGCCTCCTTTACAATTGAATGATATTGTATGCTCGGTGAACTATTGTAATGCCTTTCATGCAAAGATGAGTTACCACTTACTTGATAATAATCCTCAGAAACTACGGAAAGCTTACAAGGTGTTTGTCTGTATTGATAAAATTAATAGAGCAACTAGTAAAGTTGGGAGAAGATATGATGTAAAAATCCTTAGAAATCCAAAAAATGACAATTTTTTTAGTGCTAAAGGGGGTAATCTTGAGGATAAGATTGATAATTTCATGAAAAGTATGAATTATAGAATTGTAAAGCATGAAGAGGTTCAATCAAAAAATTACTTAGGAATGAAAAACCTCCTTGGTTGGAGGATCATCCATATAATACCAACTAGAATTATGGGAAGTCCATCCCTAACAACCATAGAAAAAATCATAACAAGGTTCTTCTAGATCCTTTGTAGAAGAACTTAAGTAATTTTGCTGATGAGGCCCATTGGTGCATGATTTTCAAAATGCCACATTCTCCTCAGCAATGTGCAGTTGCACAAATGGTTGAAGATGAAGATTTACCTTAAGAATGTGATCAATCTAATGAGGAGGATGTTGATATATAGATGCTTATAGATGGTTTTGATTTTTCTAATAGTGAGTGCTCATCTAATATGGAGTCTTATGAAATGGATGTTGATGAACAAATGAAAATTGCCAGTGCATATCACCAGCAAGTTTCCTCTGGTGACGATGTTGACAGTGATAATGAAGTATATAATTTGGAAGCAATTAAAGATGGTGTGTCCCTAAGAAGACCTTCAGATGAAGATATTGTGAGATATACCATGGCTTTGGCTACTCAAGCTAGAAGTGCATATCACCCAAGGAATATAATAGTTTGTGGTGAACTAGGTAATCTTGCTGGTCTTTTCACCAAGGAGAAGAATGCCAAAGGTGAAGAGAAAAAGTTTGATGGAAAAGAAGAAGCACTCAAAGCCAAAGAAAGCAAGGGAGACAAAATTTGGGCTAAGAAGATAGAAAAACCAAAAATGGATGCAAAGCTCAAATCCCTTATTGTTAAGACAAAGGCACAGAGGAAAAATCAAGAAGCTATGAGAAAAGATGTCAAGCCTAGAGTTAAGCTAGCCAAAAAACAACAAAAGGAAAGAAGCAAAAAACAAGGTATGCTCCCAATTGAATTACCTAAGTACACTCCTATTGATATGTTTCAATTACTTAACCAAGTAAAATTATTTATTCCTTTCCTCGAGATGATGAGGATTGATGAACAAAAAAAAAAGGTAGTAGCCCTTATCAATGGTGCTACTAAAGCCTGTACTGAATTAGTGGTTCCAACTCCACCCAAAGTGATTGCAAAGGATAAGAAAGATAAATATGTTGAGGAAGTAGTCTCTAAAATCCCTCATATATTTCTAGGAAGTTTAGAAACTAATTTTCCTAGAAAGATAAACCCATTCTTCCTCATGCTGATTGTTGAGGGGAATTTCCTGAGTAATTGCATTATTGATTATGGAGCATCCAATAATATAATGAAAAACAAGATCATGGAGGCATTGGGACTAAAATTTGATAGTACCCATGGAAAATGTTGTGGTATGGATTCAAGGAAGGTCCCTATGATCAATGTAATCAATGAGCTTCCTTATAAGTTAGTAGCTTATCCAAAGAAAGAGTTTAAGATGAGTGTGGTGGTAGTGGATATACCATCCAATTATGTAATGCTACTATCTAGGAAATGGAGTGCATCCATGGGAGGTAGTATGTAGTGTGAAATGTCTTATGCAACCTTACCTATTGATGGTAAGGATTTCCAAGTCATACGAGAGCCAAAGGTGCCACATATGCTGAAACATGCTCCTGAGGATGATACAATTCTTTTTATAGATACTGATATTAGTGATTTCAAGGTGGAAGAAGTACCAAGAGAAACTGATAGGTGCCTTGCACCTATAGATAATGAAGTTGTAAGATTATCTAACAAGGATGGACTTTGGAAAATTTACTTTGATGGTGCAAGTTCCAAGGAAGGATCTAGTGTAGGAATATTATTGATGTTACCATGTGGAAATACATACAAATTTTCCTTCACTTTGTATTTTGTCTGCACAAACAATGAGGTAGAATATGAATCACTATTACTAGGATTAAGGCTGGGTGAAAAGCATGGGATAAAAAATTTGATGGTAATCAGTGATTCTAAGCTTGTGGTATCCCAAGTCAGATCCAGGTATGCTTGCAAAAACAACAAACTGAAAAAATATAGAAATGTTTTTTGGGATTCCATCAAGTAGTTTGATGCTTTTGGAATCAACTGGATGGAGAGAGGAAAGAACAAAGTGGCAGATTTTTTTGCTAATACTACATTAATACCTGATGATATAACTTTTTCAAGTATCTCTAAGGTTGAGATACAATCAAGTCCATCCATTCCTGACAATTTGCATAATTGTTAGATCTTCAATGATGATGAAGATATTCTAAATTTTTTGAAATGTGTTGATGAATATGAAGGTCAGGAGATTGAATTTTAGGAATTTGTTGAAAATGTAGATGGAAAGGACAAATTATTTGGGAATGGAGTCATCCAAATAAAGACAAATAAAATTCTCAAGGGCCTTGTAGCATTAGAAATGGTCTTTGACAGTCAAGATCAGAGCAAGGTTAAAACAACTACTACCCATCTAGAGGACCAAGAAGAAGTCAATTGGGGGATTGAAAATTCCCCTAAGAAAGTATATGTAGGAAATAAAATGAAACCTAAGGTTAAGGAAATGTTGATTGCGGCACTGAGAAAATATAGACATGTCTTTTCTTAGTCATACGATGACCTGAAAGCATATAGAGAGGAATTATTTGAGCATGAGATTCCTCTTAAGGAAAATTCCAAGCCTTTTAGGAGGAAAGAAATACCAATTATTCCTACCTAATCTCCTAAGATGCAAGAGGAAATAATAAAGTTAAGGGATGTTGGTATCATAAAGCCTATTAGGCATTCCTCATGGGTATCTAACCTAGTTACATTTAGAAAAAGGAATGGTGATATAAGGTTATGTGTGGATTTTAGGAATCTGAACATATCATCATTGAAGGACAACTATCCATTTCCAAACATGGAAGCCATTTTACAAAAGGTAACTAGTTGGGAGATACTTTCAATTATGGATGGTTTATCAAGGTATAACCAAGTGAAAGTGAAGGATTCTAAGCAATATAAGACTACATTCACTACTCCATGGGGTACCTATGTATATGTGAGGATGCCATTTGGCTTAACAAATATAGGTGCCACTTTCCAAAGGGTTGTGGATGTAGCCTTTTCTAATTTCATTGACTTATTCATGTCTATATACCAAGATGACTTGAAAACCCACTCCATGAAATAGGAAGATCATTGCATACACTTGGAGAAAGTATTTATTAGGGCTTTAGAGTATGGGATCTCACTGAATACACAAAAAGTTCCTTTGGGGTTACTAAACAAAAATTGTTGGGGCACATTGTGTCCAAAGAAGGAGTGAGGGTTGACCCTGAAAGGGTAGCACCCATAGATAAGATCCTTCAACCAAAGAATGTAAAAGGAATTCAATCATTCTTTGGAAAGATCAACTTCTTGAGGGGATTTATAACCAATGGTGTAGAAATTACAAGACCCATCTCCAAGATTCTGAAGAAGGGAGAAAAGGTGGTTTGGAGTGAGGATCCTTGTTAGGCATTCAAGAAAATTAAAAAAGCTATCAAGGAGGCTCCAGTTTTGAAATCTTTAGACTTCTCTAAGCCAATGCACATTTTCTCTTTTTCTTCTTTCCATACTATTGTTGTTATCTTATTTTAGAAAAATAATGATGGCTTTGAACAACCCATTGCATTCTTTAGCAAATTTTTACATGATACAAAGCTCAAATATGATAAGATTGAAAAGAAATCATATTCTCTAGTCAAGGCTATGAATAATTTCATAACTTAGTGGGAGCTAATATCATAGCTTTTGTACGAAGTGATACTATGAAATATATCTTCACTCAACAAGAAACTACAAGTAGAAGGTGTAGATGGATCAACAAGATCCAAGAATTCAATATTGATGTCTAGATCACCAGGTTAGTTAGGGGACATGACCTATCTAAACTGATGACAGAGACTAATTTGGAAGCTAATAAGATCAATCAAATAGATATTATTGACGTTGCAGCTGTTTGTGATATGCAAATGTGTGGTTGGTATAGAAACATTGTCTAATATTTTCAAAGTTTGCAATGTCCTATAGATATGGTTGATAATGACAAGAGAACATTAAAGTTGCATGCCATCAAATATCTAATTATTGAAAATGAGCTATGGTGGAGAAGCCCAAATGGTGTATTACTTAAATGTGTGGGTGGAAAGAAGACATTGGAGCTCTTACAAGAAATGCATAATGGAGTATGTGGTGGTCATTAGATGGAAAATAACACTGATCATGAGATCTTGAGGGTAGAATTCTAGTGGCCCACTATTTTTAAGGATGCCCACAAGTTTGTTAAGACTTGTGATGCTTGCTAAATATTTTTAGGAAAACTAAATTTTTCAGGAAGTTTTCCACTTAGGCCCATTTTTGTTCAATATCCTTTCCAACAATGGGGAATTGATTTTGTTGGTGAAATACTAGAAAATTCCAATGGAGGGAACCCATGGATCCTTGTTGCGATTGACTATTTCATGAAATGGGTATAATAAATACCTACAAGGAAGGTAAAAGGTAAAGTGGTAGTGGAATTCCTAATGAACAATACTCTAATTAGGTTTGGAGTCCCAGAAATGATCATTTCAGATAATGCTATGTGTTTTAGATGTGAGGAGTTCAAGGATTTTTGTGATAAACATGGCCTAAATATTTCCTATTCTTCACCTTACCATTGTCAAGGAAATGGTCAAGATGAGTATAGCAATAAGATTTTGATGAAGATCATCAAGAAGGTGATAGAGAAGAAGAAAAAAGCTTGGGACTGAAAGCTGAAGGTGGCACTCTAGGCAGATAGGGTTACTGTGAAGAAAGCTACTAGTCATTCACCATTTTGGTTTGGTGTATGGTTTGGAAATTAGGCTACCACAAAATAAATTGTTAAAGATGAATAAATTTGTGTAGGAATATGATGAGGATATATGTGATGATATGCAACAAAAAATTGATAATATGGTGCAATTAGATGAAACTAGAAGAGAAGATCATGCCAAAAATGTAAATATGCAGTTGCAAGTCAAGCACTTGCATGACGAGAAGGCTTCTAAAAAAATGAGGTGAATAGTATGGTACTAGTTTGGAATGCAAGGTCTCAGGATAAGGGTAAGCATGGAAATTTTGAAGCATTATGGTTAGGCCCTTATATAGTAGCAAATACACATGGGAAGGACTCATACTTCTTCCAGATTTTGACAAGCGAACTTCTTGAACTACCAATACATTGATAGTTCTTGAAGCCATACTTCTCCTAAGTGTGTTATGATCCATGTACATTGTAGGTTTTGTACATTTTGTATATAGGTCTATTTTCTTTGGTTATGTCTAGTTTGGGCTTGCTACCTAGTCTGGGTAGTTCCTCGATTTTTTGGTTCACTATGATTTTGGTTGGTTTGCTTCAACCAAAGATTATAAGATCCCACCATGCTTTTGTGAGGCATGCATCCCCAGTTGGAGCCACTAATGGAACCCCTAAATATTATTCTAGTTCCATTTATCATCCTGCTTAATTTTGGTTAAATCCATCTTTTAGGGGTTGGGGTTTTGTCTAATGTCATTGTTTTAGGGTTTTATGTTATCTAGCTTACATTCTTGCCAAAGCTATAATTCATCATTAACTCCTTACTATCGGTTCCTAGCCATTTAAGTTACATGGGTGAAAGCACAAACCTGTGTCACACTTTCAGCCAAATAAAGTAATTCGACTGGATTACTTTCAGCTGACCAACTTTTGGCTCATAATGTTTCAACGGAATCCACGGGGCAGCCACATGGCGCCTACATGGCTCAAACTATTCGGGTGAGTTACTTTCAGCTAAAACTTTATCGGCTGAAAAGGTGTCAGCACGGTGCCCATCTGGATAGAACTATTCGGTCGAGTAGATTTCGGCCGAAACTCTATCGACCGTAAGGGTATCAACCGAAAAAATGGCAATAAAATCCAAAAAAAAACTAGGCCCACTATTTGGAATGCTCGGGCGAAAGGATTGAGGGTGAGAGCTTGTCGGCCGAGGTCACCAGCAACAATGACTATATTTTGCCAAGTTCCATTTGGGGCATTCACTGGATTTTTTGATTTTGCTTGTCTCGTTTATGTCTAGTTTGAGAAATTTGGTGGTTGTATTCTTGGTTAGGGTTTGATTGAAATGCAAAAATCAATTATTGTGATGGATATTGGCCGAAAGGTATTCAATGTTGAGATATTTGTGAGAAATTTTAAGCGAATATATAAAATTGGGTGAAATGTGTGTTTACTCCTCCAAATTTGAAGAGTTCAAACTTTTAGGCTCTCTTGCCTGTAAAACAAGAGAAACAGATAATAATAGAGAAAAAAGGTTACTTGTAGAGAGAAAATAAAGATTTATATTCCTAAAAATAGAGAACATTTCTACCAGAGTGATTGTTGAACAATAAGTAGACCACTGAACATTTCTACCAGCAAGGCTTAAATTTGATGGCCATATGACCGTATTTAGAGATTTTTGCCATAAAAAATAATCAAAACTTTAAGAAGATTGTATCAGATGAAAGGAGAGATTTTGGATTGACTGTCAAAATTTATATAGAATTATAATGATATATATATTTGATTTATATATAATTTTACTTACACTAAGGTATATCATAATGTTTTAAGGGCACCTTTGAATAGATAACCATCATTAAAAAATTTGTTGAAAGGAAAGGTTGACCATCAAATTTAAGCCATGTCTGCCAGAGTGATTGTTGAACAATAAGTAGACCACTGATAATGAAAGAACTTGAAGATACTCATCTCATTTTTGTGGATCTGATTCAACTTGAATCATCTGCCCTACCTGCAAAAAGTAATGTTCTATAGAAGTTAGTCTAATATGCTTTTATAGAAGAATAGAAAATTTGTGATATTTAACTCATTATAAGTCAAATTTAGTTGCCAGCATCCATAGTCATACAGATTCATAAAATATATGTATTCAAGATCAGACATTGTTGTTGCAATGCCCTTCCATATATTGTTTATGACGTTCAAATAGGTCCTCTAGAAGAAAAAGCTATGCATAGTTCTTCTCCCTTTGTGGAATTTTACAGAACCTTTGGAGCATTTATCATCCTTCATTTTCCTGATAGTCATTCTTACTTCATCCCTTGTGATGTTTTTTCTAAATCCATGGCTTCTTGGCTAGAATTTTTTCTTCCAACCGCTATCTCACATTTTTTCTCATTCCTCTCTATACATTGGTTTACCCAATCACTAGATAAAACATTCTTTTAGAAATCAGATAAAGCTTTGCATTTTTTATCATAATTTGTATATGCTTATTTCTTGATCTGTATTTGCATTTTTTTATCTCCAAAGTGAAATCTTCTATTCCATGTGCATTCGTACTTTAAAGCTCTCAATGGAGAGGACAATTTTTTTTTAGCACAGTGTGTATCTCTATGTTTTTACACCACCTAGAATAAAAGAAGATGTTAACTATGAGATATTTATGTAAAAACGACGATACCTTTCTCCAGTATCATCACAACTAATTCATGGTGGGTATGATTTGTTGAGAAGCTTATGATGGTGAATAGAAGACTTCTATCCAAGCATAGTGGAAGCCAAAGGCATAATACAACCCACAAAAATTCTTATCTAATATTAATAATATTCTTGTGGGGTTATGGTGAAGCATGTCATGCAATCCAATGTATAGAACTTCCATCAAATGTAACTACAATGGTGGGTTCTTTCAGGTGGGAAAGTTGAGAAAATTAAAAATCAAAACGTCTTAAAAGCAACAAGTTTCCAAAATCTATAATAACATCTTTTCAATTGAAAAACACTTTTTCCTATGAATGGAAAATAGCATGTTTATAAGAATCCTTTTCTTCATTATGGTGAACTTATCTTCCAATTTTGAATGGCTAATATGATCCCTTGGATATTATAGATTTTGGAATTTTGGAGTATCTGCCATGGAAAAATAGCAACTACGTTATGTTCGTTTACAAATAGATGACTTTTCTCTCTCGAAGTTAAAAATAAAATGGTTGATTGCACGTTGTTTCAGCCTCATAGGTTCTCCAATTTTTTTTAGGTAAATTCCAACAATTTAATTTCAATGATGTAAAAAGTGACAACTTCATAAAATAGGAGTTCTGATTTCCTAGGTATTAGATTTAAGAGGATGTATTTGAGATGGGGTTAAAAGTTTCATTCACATATTTCTTAAAAAGATTCTATCACATATCATTCATACATAAGCTTATCAATATGAAATGAAAGCTTTTACTATTTCACCACTTTAATTTCAATCATATAATAGGCATTAACTTCATAGTTATTGTATAAGAAAATATGAGCTCCCATTTTTTATGTATGAGATTTAAGGGTATTTTAACAACTTTAATTTCAATCATATAAAATGTGTCAACTTCATAGAATACTGTAGCTCCTATTTTTTAGGTGTTAGATTTAAGGGTATTTCAACACTTCAATTTCAATCATATAAAATGTGTCAACTTCATAGAATACTATAGCTCCTATTTTTTAGGTATTATATTTAAAGGTATTAGAATACTATAGCTCTGATTTTTCAATCATATAAAAGACGTCAACTTCATATTATTGTATAAGAAAATAGGAGCTTTGATTTTTAGGTATTAGATTTAAGGAGATATATTTGAGATGGGGTCAAAAAATTTCATCACATACTTCCTAAAATTTTGCTATCACATATCATTCATATATAAGGTTATCAATATGAAATAACAACATTTACTATTATGATATTGCTATTAGGATTCAACCGTGTAGTTTCGAGTCAAACTCATTGACATGTTGAATCCTGATAGCAATATCATAATTTGACACGCTGTGGAAAAATACCTCCTTATCAACATTTACTATTTCAACAATTTAATTTCAATCATATAAAAGATATCAACTTTATAGAATATTATATATCAGCTTTTACTATTTCAATAGTTTAATTTCAATCATATAAAATTCATCAACTTCATTGAATAGTGTAGCTCCGATCTTTTAGGTATTAGATTTAAGGGTATTTCAACACTTTAATTTCAATCATATAAAAGGCATCAACTTCATAGAATATTGTTTAAGAAAATAGGAGCTCTATTTTTTAGGTATTAGATTTAAGGAGATGTATTTGAGATGGGATTAAAAGTTTCCTTCACATACTTCCTAAAATTCCACTATCACATATCATTCATATATAGGCTTATCAATATGAAATGATAGACTCTAATCAAACATAATGGAAACTGAAGGCTTAGTGAAACCTAGAGACATTTTCGATTAATATTTACACCAAAGGAATTCCCTATGTGAAGTTAGATGAGATGATTTGATAAGTAGGAGGTATTTTCTATAGCATGTAAAATTGTGATATTGCTATTAGGATTCAACCATGTAGTTTTACAAGTCATACTCATTGACCCATGTTTCAAGAGTAGTGGTTCACAAGAACCCATCATTCATGATAATGAATGGTCCACTTAGCACTCATTGCATCTAGTATTGGGATGGGTGACCTCTCAGGAAGGTCCAATGCTTCACCTCTCTGAGCATCATAGTGGGATATTTAAATTTGGAAATCTTTAAATATTATCTTGATTCGTTACATTGTCCTTTTATATTGGGGTTTTTGAGATTTGTTGTGAAATATCTTTATACACCTTAACTAACCCTAGCCAGTCCACTATTGTTTCATTTTCAAATCTCATGTCACTAGTATTTCTAATTTTTCCAATTTGAAAGTATATTTTTAATCTTTATTTTGATGTATTTTGGTTGTACCACAAGTCAATTAGGATCCTAATCTTCCACCCAGGAGTGGTTTTCTAAACCTTAGCATGACCCAAACCAATGAGAAGAGGATCTATTCATACCAGACATCCCTCTCTTTGAGATTTGTTTTATAGTATTACATGTTTGAGATCATTTTATTACATGTTGGAGACACTTTTTATGATTTATGTATTGAACATTTGGACGTGTTACATACTTATGTTTTATGGTACACATATATATACTTGTTATAATTTACATGTCACATTCATACAGTTATGTTTTATGGTTTGAATCTTAGAGGTTTGTTATATACATGCATTATTATGGTTTGATAAACTCACTTACATTACACCTATAAATACATCGTGCATTAAATTAGTTTATTGTCTTATTTATTTAGCAAGGAACAAGTACCTTTATTTAAATTTAAATTATGGTAACTTGTTCAAATGCACTTGTTGTACATATAGATAACTTTACATTGTGAAATCAAAATGTTGGACTCCACTATCTAATGGTTGCTATTTGTAAATTTAAAAAGGTGGACATGTACATGTAATTAATTTAAATAAATAGTTCAAATGAATTTTTCTTTAATAAATAGGTCAAGAAATAGAAAAAATTGAATGCAAATATGCTTGAGATTAATGCTATACATTTTAAAGTAGAACATAAAAATGCAATTGGAAATAGATGATAGTTAGATTGAATTCTTTAAAGCTCTAAATGTTCATTTTTAAAGTTAGTAAAAGTTAAATACATTTAAATTGTGCATATATCATGCTCTACATTAACCTAATTTCTAATTCCATATAATCTAATACACATGTTCATTTGAATGTGCATGCAAAGAATTCTTGAACTAGATGATGAGCTATACTTGTGTCAAGTTGAATGTAAATGAAATCAAATTTCTAGTCTTGAAAGTTTAAGAATTCCATGTGGAACATTTATATATATGTAATTAGAAATTGATATATATATTTAAATCTTGAAAGACATGCACATTTAATATTAAATTAAAAATTGATGACAATTCTATATAAATTAAAAATTGATCAACTAGATCTAGATCTTCTTGGATGGCAATTCTATATATAAATTAAAAATTGATCAATCCATATTTAATTGTACTGGAAAGATGGACCAAATTACATACATGGTCTCAAGCTATACATGGTAAACAAAGCTAAATTGATGCCAAAATGTAGCTATCTCAAGCACCCCAAACACCATCACTATGATTCACTACAATGTTCATATATTCCAATGCACCTTAAGGTGAACAAGAAAGGCCAAACCAAGAGAACCTGGATACAATCTAACATTAACAAAATGGATAAATAATTTAGTTCTATACTTAAAAGATAGGAGCTAATATTCTTAAGCAAATTTGGATTTTAAAGATGAAATCAAATTATAAGGTCAAGTGATTTTTTATTAGGAGATTGGATTTGAAATGGATGATAGTCTAGATTAAGGATAAGGTCCCTAGATGTTGAAAACTTTGGGTGATGACGAAAGGACAATATGATGTATGGACTAGATTGAGACCAAGTAACCAAATTTTGATGTTCAAGTGATGCTTTTTTATTATTAAGGATGGAGAATGGATGTACGGTTGAGATGGATCTAGATGGATAATTTTTAAATGATTCTAGGATGAGGGATGCTTACCTGATGAAAATAATAAAATTAGGATGTGATGATTAGGATACATGAAAATCCAAATGATCATTTAAAATTATTGAATGTCGTGCATTAGTAATGTATAAAAAATAAAGAAAACTAGAGACAACATTTATGTCTAGATTCTTCACCACTCAAACACCAAATCAACTAGATAATTTTATACAATTTTGTGGAGTTGAATGTTCAAATGAAATGAAAGATTTGAATGTGAACTTAAGAATTCCACGGAACATAAATAAATTTAAATGCAAAATTGGAACATAGACTAGGTTTTGTACATATTGTTGTGCATGTATATATATTCAATCTAGCTCATGTATATAGGTGGAGTTGAACAAATATTTAAATTCAACTTGATTTGAAAGTGAAAGTTTAACAATTCCATGTGTCAAACATAAAAATTTACAATCAAGGAATCTAGAGAGATGATATAAAGGAATTTCTAGAGATTCTCAAGAGTGAAGGTTTAAAAGAATGAACCATGTCCAACATGTAAAAATGCAATTGGAAATTTAGATGATTTAAAGGAATTTAGGCAAAATGTAAATTAAAACATTTTTAAAGTCACTAGGTTTTGTAGATCAAGCATATATATGATCTAACATACATGTCACATTCTAAAAAAAAAAACCATTCTAAATCATGTCACATGTCCAATCAATACAAATATATAAATTATCTAGATTTGGAGTCATAAATGTGTACACATGTATCCAAAAAACAACTTAAAGCTCCTGGTACATAAAATCTAGATCCTCTCTATCTTTAATTATCTCTAAAATCTTCTCATGATCTTCAATAGGCAACCTCCACTTTTGTTTGGCACGTCCTCTTTTAGGTAAAGTTTCTAAATTTATTTTTGTTGCCAAAACTAAGTGACTGTAATGTAGAACCTTTTGTCCTAGCCTATAATCAACAAATATAATACCATTTTTATCTATCTTTATTTGCTTGATAATATGTGCCTTCAATAACGACTGATCCAATGGGATACTCTTGTCCATCACCATCTGTCATCGATTCGAACAATTTGCTTTTTGGTTGTGTACATCTTAGTAGATAGTAATCTACACCTTCCGCATTTTCAGGATCTGCAACTATAGCGAAAATATCTCCTATACACACACCACATATTTACATATTTAAGTAAATTATACATTTAAAAGTTGTAAAAATTTATATTTTATATTTGAAACTTACTTAAACATAGAATATATATATATATATATTATTTAAATCTTGATTTTAACTAAATTAATCAATTTGGACATACCTATAACAACTAAATCAGATACACGTTCGTAATCAGCTGAATATAGTGGATCATAGACATCAACATTGTCATATTCAACAAAAGGAGGCATTGATATTAATTGTTTCATTTCCCATTGTGAAACATACCCATCTCTAATATTCTCACATTGATCAATATTTGCATTGTCCTCAATGCAATCAATACAAAAACATGATTTTTCTCTCACATTCATTGCATAAGGCCTACTACTCCCCATTGTCATGATTTGATGTAGATTTCTAATACCATGAATTGCTTGACAATTATAAGGATTTGATCGATCAATATCTATTTAAATTCAAACTTGAAAATTCAATTTGAAATCATGTATGTACTTGAACTTTGAAATTCAAATTTTTAAAACAAATTTTGACTAGACATACATACCTGTAACTTCCCAAAAATACCGTGTGTTGTATGTTGAGTCGCAAGCAGAAAAATGACTTTTGCACCATTCAACAATTTCGTTTGCATTCCGTATGGCATTACCTACAAGTTACACACAAGTTGGCACAATTTGTCACCTATTACTTTCAAAGAACTTAAAAGAAAATTTAATTTAGTTAAATTAAATATATATATACATATCTAATCTTTTAAAAAGTATGAAGCTAAATTGGACATACCAGCAAGTTCATGTTGACGAAGTGCACGCTTCACACATGCTCCTGCTCCATCGTGCTCTCCTTTTCCATGTCCACTCTCATAAAAATTCCACAAAAAATTGGTGTTGTGTCTAGCATGTTGACTGCTTAACCAAACAAAGGCTTTTGCAGACTTAAATTGTCCTATGAAGTTACAAATAATTAAACACTTGAAAACCAAATTATCTTCAAAAAACAATTTAAGTCTCAAAGTTTTAAAAGTAAATATAAATTAATTAAAAATAATTTAAAAACCAATGTACTTACCAGCACATCCATCAGACCATATCCAGTGTTGTTCTTGATTTATGCCACGTTGTCTTAGGTCTTCAAAAAACATTTTGAAACAATGAGCTACATAGCTTCTATCATGATTCGTATCATCACTGATATAAAAGTGAACCTCTTTGATGATAATTCTATCATCTTTGCTACTTTGTATTCCATTGACCGCTAACTCTGCATGCCTATAGCAAACTTGCACGAAGATTACAACTTGCTCTAAATGATAATATTGACTTTGAATCTCAGTTTGAGGACTAAATGTATAGTTCTTAGAGAAATCTACAATAGAGAGAATACAACCTGGTGGAAAAAAATTCTTTGAATAATGAAATTGCTTAGATTGCCATCTTGCACCATGACAATGTTGGATATGTGGATATATGATATTGCGAAATTTACTCATGAATTCATTGTAAGGCAATCCACTCTCTTTGAGAACAATTTTTTTGGCCTCAACTCTTAACTTCGTTAAGTATGTCTCATAATCAAATCTCTTCCAAGTAACTTGCATTTCATTATTATCAACATGTAAAAGATTCTACAAATCTCCACAACCATTACATACATTTTTTATACACTGAACGTTGAATTCATCTGAATTTTTTAATTTTTCACATAGAAGAGACTTCACAAATTGTGTTGTGCTTCTAGGGATGGCTAAATTTCGATCAATTTTTTCCATAACTTTTCTATATGATTGTAGGTGTAGATCAAATTTAACATGATTTCAACAACAAGAAGTTTCACGTACTTTATTTATACATACAAATGATGGTTGTAGTGTTTCAAACATCCTTTGACAAATCTTCAAATTTAAATTTTTTTGTTTAAATGCTTCAAAAAGTTCACTTTGTGTCGTATCTATAAAATGTTTTGGATGAGAAATTTTTGTACCATCATCACCTATTATTTGTATAGTATCCCTTCTATTGGAAGAAACACGAGAGTGGGTATTCAACAACTTGTTTCTTTACATCTTCTAAAATTCTATCTTTTAGAGGAACCCTACAAATATTTACCCAATTTTTCTCAATTTTTCCATCTATTTCATCTCTCTTTTCAATATATCTTTGAACAGTTCTCTTAGAAACATTTAGTAATTCAGAAATTGCTTGAACTTGTCTTCTATATGATAATTTCTTACTAGAAATTACAGTCATCAACACTCTACGTGCAACACTTAAATCACTAGACCAACTCTTCTTTTCAATACATTCTAATGCTTCTTGCAGGTTTTCAACAATTGTTTGTTTTAAATCTGATGAATTTTTCCTATTATCAACCCCTAACAACTCCAAAATAGGGGTCATTTATTTTCATCTAAATAACTTTGCAATTAACTGTGCTCTTCCAATTAGAGATTTCTCGTCAAAAAATTCATCCCATATTTTTTTAGAGTATAATTTTAATGTGCTTTCAGATAACATATCTTCAGATGAAATATTATTGAAAAGAGAATCTTCATCCATCTCCATCAAATTTTCCATACCATAGTCCAAAACATTTATATTAGTACTAGGTTCAATTTGTTCTTGTACCTGTATGTCACCTTGATCATCAATATTTTCCATGGGTTGTTGTTCAGTAGATGTTCCTTCATCCGCTTTTCTCTTTCTTTGTCTTACTCATGTTCGTTCATACTTCCTCGATCTAGCCCTTGGATTTGCCATCACAAATTACACTCAAATTTGAATGATTGCCTACATACAAATTTGTACACACATAAGCTTTCCATGAAACATGTACATGTAATATAGCATAAATATTTTAAAAAGCTTGTAACTAGATGCAAAACATAAACATAAAATATTTAAACAAAAGTTTTTAATAAACATAAACATGCAAAACATAAAATATTTTTAATTGAATAATGAATATATTTCTACACATATTTCTTTGATGTTAATATTTTAATAAAAAAAAAGTGAAAACAAACTTCAAATGCATTTTCAATAAAAAACATAATCAATTAAATAAATTAAAGATCAATACACCTTAAAAATATCTCTCCTCTTCTCCAAATGCCTTTTTTTTTGTCGAAATAAGTCTTGTAAATTTCAGAAATGATAAACCTTCCAAAATGTTGAAATAAATCTTCTTTAATCGAAAATAGTCGAGAAAATTTTGAAATATTTGTTATTTTCGAATTTTTTTAATTTGATAAATTTGAAAGAAAATAACTTTATTTTATTTCATTATTTTCGGCCGAGTACTTATCGGCCGATAAATTTCCGATCGATTAATTTTCGGCCGATTCATTCCGGCCGATAGGGTTTCGGCCGAAACTTGATCGGCCGAAAACGTGTCGGCCGAAAACATCTAGTTGGCATCCTACATGGCAGCTTACTCATCATTTTTCAGAATTTTCTGAAACATTCATTTTTGGTAGAGTATTTCTCTAGTCAGATTGATTTTTTTGCAAAAAATAAAAATACCCTTTTGTAGAGCTTGAAGTGTAGAATCCAAATATAGAATTTTTATAATATTTTGATTAGTTTTGATATCTTTTATTTTTAAAATAATGCAAGTAGGTTTTAAAAATTAAAAAAGAGGCTGATTTGATATTAAAAAAATGATAGTAAAGTTTATTAAAATGTTTTAAATATTATATGAGGCATAAGAGGAGAGAGTCTCCTTCAAAAGGGTATATTTTGTTTTTTGAAAATGATTGAAAAAATTGAAATTAGTTGACAGCCCGTGAAAACTGTCAAATTCTGACATGTTTGACTTTAAAACGTTATTACGAGAAAAATATACATCAAAATGTGATTTTTTTTTTCCATGCACAGGATATTGAAATTACCTATTTGGAAAAAAAAAAAGGGAGAAATGAAGTTTTTTTCATTTTGTTTCTTGAGCCCGTGAAGTCACTCTTTTATGAAATTTTCAACGTTCCAAATTTTATCCTTAAATTGATAAAAACAAATTATTTTAAAATTTTAAAAATTACAGGAATAAACTACACCAAAAGTTCTACATTTTATTAGTTTACACCATTTTGAAATTCAAAACATAAAGACCACTTTTATGTGGTTGAAGTTCAGAATTTTTTTTGTTGTTGGTCGATTCCTTTATAAAGTGTGACATAGGTTTGTGCTTTTACCCACATCTTATGCCACTAGAACTCATGAAATAACCAGCCCCTCAAGCCTAGCTCCAAAATACTTTTATTTTTATAAGGTTGATCGATTCACTTTTTTTGGCCTTTACATCCTTTGATTTCACATGTTTTAAGTCCTTTAAGTCCTTTTTATAAGTCCTCCTAGGTGGTCCCCTTTCTCGAAACAACTTATCAGCATGTGCCAAATTGTCCCACTTAAGTCCCATCTACCACTTTAATTCATTGTTCATCACAGATAGATTTATGAATGAAAATTTACATTAGTGATGTGTGATGAATGGTATTTATTTTGTCTCATGTATCATGGATAGGTTTTGAGTCTTGAGTTTTACATTAGTGATGCATGATATATGTGCTCCTTTCATTATCATTGGCATCTCTTTTATTGCTAATCGCTTATGAGTTTTATGATGTAAATTAGCGATATGTAATGGCCCTTGGTGCTATTTTTATTTTCTTCTATCACTCATCATGGATTCATTCCAAGCTTTGAGATTCAAAATAGTGATGAGCGATGGAGTCATTTGTTCAAAATTTCTTTCACTGATTTGAATTTCTCTTGCACAAGTGATGTCTCTTATGCCTTTGATTTTCACATAGGTACATGTGGCCTGAACTGGTTCCATTGCTACTTTCCATCCATCACTGATGTGGTCTAGAGCTTGAAACATAAATTAGAAATGCACAATGTAAAATGAAGATTGGAAAAGGTGGGTAGTGATTCAATGGTTGAGATCTCATTCCATGGATGCTCACATCATTGATAGCACTTGTGGAGGGTGAAATGTATTCACAATGAGTGTTGGATTCCAAATGAATGACAAGATGGCAGCATCCTGAGGACATCATTTAAAGTAGAGAAAAAAATAGCAAGGTGAAAGGAGAACTGTTGATGTGGTTTTAAAAATGGATAATCAATGGCCAAGTTTTAAACATGAATGACTAAGTTTCAACTCACTTGCTCAAGCTTTCTATCAAACAATAATGATGTTACGTCCCATTCCCTAGCCGTAAAAAAGGTGAATGGTTTGTTTCCTACACATTTGGAACTGCTTAGGAGTGGAGAATAAAGACAGAAGCTAAATAAATAGTGTAGAGAACTCCAACAAGAAATTGCAGTAACATTAGTATTAGATGTTCACCTAGGTAAGAAAATTGTTGTATCTCTTCCTATACAGTATACTAAATTGTGCTAGTGTACAAAATAGTAGGAAATCTGAGAGGTGACTTGCTTATGGTTTACTTATTGAGTTTCCTTAATTGGTGTGGTAAACATTATATAAGGATTGGGAGTGTTTTTTTTTGCAAATTATATCTTGGGTTTTAAAATTGGGTAGGTCCTTTTTATTAAGAAAATTGTAAACCCTAGTCCTGCCACATTGTAAATATGAGCAAACTAGAGCCTAGTGAGTCCAACATTAGTCCAAAGAGAAAGCCAAAGAAGAAGAGGGTTAAAAGGATTGATACCAAGGATGTTTCATCCACGGTTAACCCATAACCATTTGTAACATTAAACCCTATGCCAACTACCCCTGCAGTGTCCATAAGGTCAAGGGGTACAAATAAAAATCAAGAGAAATTCATTGAGGGTTCCTTTGAGAACATAAAAGAGGGTGGGTCAAAAATTGGCAAGAGACCCACAGGGAAAGTTTCTATGATGAGAAAATTAATTGAAAATGTTGGTGAAATTGGAGAATTGGTCCAATCTCAGAGTGGGTGGAAGTTGTCCTTGTATGCTTTTAAGACAATTTATTCTAAGAATCCGACATGTTACCTATGGAGGCTTAACCTTGGGAAGCTGGTCATAACCAATGTGTTTTTTGAGGTGGATGTGATGATAGAATTAGTGAAACATTATGATCCCACAAACAGAAAATTCAAGAGTGAAAATTGAAATGTAGTCCTTGAGGTAACAAGGGATAAGATTGTGGAGGTATTTGGGTTGAATCCCAATTATATTGTTAACATAAAATGTATGGTTCTATATGGTAAATTTGAGAAGAACAAATTTTCCTTTAGAAATAGATTGCTTGTACGACATAGAAAGAGCAAGGAAAGGTTTTCCCCAAAAGATATTGAGCCTTTTGAATGTGAAGAATTTGTTGATTATTTCAATAACACATATTATTGCTTGAATCGAGTTCTAGCTCATAATTTTGAGGCTAGGATAGCCACTAATTTGATAGTGATGGTAGCAGATATATAGGGCTATAATCATAACACTGGTTTTGATTATGTTAGTTATGTTGCAGAATAAATGCATCAGGAATTCATGAATCTAAATAATGGGTTTCTCCCTCTATATTTCCCACATTATTCTCTATTGATGCATATGATTTTATTTGAGGATGATCAAAATTGGAAAATAAAGTTGAAATTGATACTGAGTGACAATGAGAATAATGTTTTTCCAATCCAAATGTGGACACATATTTGGGACTAGGATTGTTCCAATTCCAACTATTTGGTGTTTTCTAATTTCATTCGGTTTGGTATATTGAATATTTTGGGTGTGGCACCTATTCATAGGCTTTCACCAGTAATAAAAAACATCATGCACCCAAAGGAGATGATAGAATCACCTAAACAACATAATTGGGCAGATTGGTTTTTGAATTCAAAGTATACTCTAATTAGGGCCTATTGAGCTAAAGTAGCACCAAATTTCTTGCCCCTATATGTCTCTGACCAATTGGAATTTATGGAGTTGATGTGGAAGATTGATTTTATGGATCTTGAATTGTTTAGAAAACCTAGGAAGGGTACTATGGTAAATCCCTAATTTTATTTTGCTTACTTTAAAGTTATTGCCCTGGAAGGGTATAAAAAATTTGGAATCATGGTGAATAACCTTAGGCTACCTATAGATGAGGTTTGGATTTTTGACCTGGAAGGCTTTGTGCATGCAAAGATAAGGGATAATTTTTTTTCAAGATTCTATCGCCACTTCTTATACAAAGATGACACGTTGAAAAATTTGACTAGTGATGAGGTTGTTATATCTAGAAAAATGGAATGGTGATCCATAATGGACATTGAAGAGAGCATTATGAAGATAATTCCTTCTATGTGAGTCCCTATGATGTAATTTAAAATCTTTTTGAAAGAGCTTTTGCAAATCTAAGGGA
This sequence comes from Sequoia sempervirens, assembly GCA_007258455.2. Taxonomy (NCBI): domain Eukaryota; kingdom Viridiplantae; phylum Streptophyta; class Pinopsida; order Cupressales; family Cupressaceae; genus Sequoia; species Sequoia sempervirens. Next base: position 43,357 of record VDFB02286685.1, read on the forward strand.
TTACTAGAATTGTAGTTTCAAGGCAAAGGTAAAAGGAGGCTATTGAGAGAGCACAATCTCTCTTAGAACAACCTCAGGCTATGGATATTATAGAGAGCCTTTACATGTGCAAGAAGAAGAAGTCCAATTGATTGACGAAAAAATAGCAAACCACGTGCTTGGTGACTAGAAAGTGGAAAATAAATTCCCTCCAAGGGTGGGTGCATGAAGTTGGGTTACACTTTTGTGGCCAACTTCAAAAAAATATTGAAAATTCCATAATGCGAGTGCGTTATAATGCACTCACGTTATGGCATTTTAAAAGGAAAAAAAAGTGAAATCTATTCATTTCTCTTCTTTGTTTTTCTACTCTTCCCACGGCCAAAAACCCTCATTTTCGTGCTCGCGTTCTAGGAGGAGGCATTCTACAAAATTCATCAACAATAGTTTCTTTTTGTTTGCAAAGATGGCGCCATGACAACAAAGAGGTGCAGGAGGTAAGTATTGTTTGCTATTTGTTTTGAATTTCTTAGTTTCAAGTTGATTTTTGTTTATTTTAGGTTGCGATTTGATTTTTTTTTTTTAATTTTTAGGAGATGCAAATAATCTTGAAAATCCCACAAAATCATCAACAAGAAGAACAAGTCTCCTCAAAATCCTCAACAAGCCTCCCCACCAATCACTCAGCACCTCCCACGGCACTCAATAAAATTTGAGAATTGAAATTGAAAATAACAAAAAACAAATTGAGGATCTTATCAGTAGGTTGAGTGATCCAAATGCTTCAACCGCATAAAGAATGACACTAGAAAATTCAATGAAAGAGATGTTAAAAATGTATATTCAATAACCCAACAAATAATGGGATGGCAAGATAGGAGGCAAGAAGCTAGGGCATATTATGCAGATAAACTATCTTATAAACAAGTAAAAGATTTAAAAATTACTAAAGGTGATTTGTGCTCTTTATTCACTAACTCTAGAACACATCAAAATCTTAGCCTCAATGCAAAGAGTTTTCCTATTCATTGGTGCCACCACCAAGAGATTAGGAATGATTTTTATGATAGGTGGTACTTGGTCTTTGATTACCCACCAGCACTTGATTGGTAGAACCCCTAATATTTTCTTGAAACTATATAGTGAGTTTGTGGCCAGACCAAATCCCAAATTATTTTGATATGAGGGAGTTTCAGAAGGGAGGTGGGGAATTACATTTCGAGGATGAGCGGTGCATAGGCTGGATCCTACATGGAAAGTAAGTGTAATAACTTCTCACTAGCTGCCCTCATCGACGATGAGCATGCCTACCTAGAACGAAGTGAAGTCGACATAGAGACATTAGAGTCAACACTTTGACCCTTGGTGTCATCCATCATACCATTACTATTATACAATACCATCCGGAGAGTCTATGGGTGTTGGCCTTTGAACCCATGTGTGTGTCAATCTTGCGAGGGCAACTTGTTTTATATATGACCCCAGGCCTTTTCGGGAGGTTGTTGCAGATATGTATGTTGCTACATGGGATCCGTGTGATGCACATAGGATCTGTATCTTTAATAGGGATGGAGAGAGAGGAGGATTTGACATTTTACATCATGGCATTGATAATCGGGTAAAAATCGGCATGTTCATTGAATTTAATTTAGTAAATTTTTGATTCTAAGTAGACTAACTAATTTGGTTTTATTATTTTAATAAAATTGTAAGGTCACAGTGTTGAGATTGGATACATCGGTCCTCCACCTACTTATCTTTGTAGTACACCTATCAATGGGGTATGTAACTAGTAAACAATTATAAATTTATTACATGTTAATAGCATTTTTTTACTAAAGGTATTTTAATACATGCAATTTTGGATGTTGAATAGGCTAATATTGGCAGTTTCAAGCAAACACATCCTAGTGCCAGTGGATTCACTCAAACATACACGAAGGTAATAGAATAAAGATAAATTAAATAATGAATTCTACTTAATATATTTGTGTAGTTTATATTCATATTTTTGGTTACGTTACATTACACATCATTCAAACTCAAAGCATTACTTCAAATTCCATAACTAATTTCTAGATGTTGATAGATGACAAAAATTTCAACTATACAATATAGTTGTTTAGAAAGTCAACATAAGTAGCACAATGCAATTACTTCACATGGAGGCATGTGCTTGCTAAGGTGAACCTGCACGAAAAAATATGCATGCTTGGAAGAAATATGTGAAACCATAATAGTAAGCAATAGCATAGAAAAGGTAGTTATTGATGCAGAGAATCATATCAAAACACTCAATCATCAGATTACATCTGATGCAGAGCACCCAAAAAACACCATCAACATCATTTCTTCAAGGGATTTCAATCCCAAATAGAATTAGGAGAAGATCAAATATAATTTCATCAAAAATCTACTTTTCATTCAACCAAAATGCACTCAAATTCTCTTGGCATTCCATAGGCCATCATTCATCATTCCACTAATTAGTATTCCAATCAACTCATTCAAAGCAAAAATTGGCTATTAAAGAAAACTTTGACTTAATCAATTAGAATCATATCATTCTCAACCACCATAAAAACAACATAAACCTGATTATTGACACTTGAACAATTCATCATTTCATTTATTAACCAAGGCAACAAATCAACTAAACCATACCTCACTGTTATTAGTCCATTATCAATCATTGTAATCACCTTATTTTGATTGCAGTAGTCTATTTACATGTTACAAACTCATGCTACAACAAAATCTTGATTATCATCTTGTGGTTAATCACCGATTTTCTCAAAAGGCTTCATAATACTTACCCATCCAACCATCAAAGTCACTAAACATGTCTTATAAACCTTAACAAAATTTAGTAACATCAATAATATCATTATTTTGATAGTAACCAAGCACCCAATATCATCCTTTCCTTTCTTTAAACAAGCATCTTTGTTTGTATTAGACAATATCATATTCTTCTAGTAGGTCTATCAACCATTGAATTGGGTAGTTACATTCCTATCTCAAATCTTATTAAAAGACTCAATTCACTTTTAGAAACACTTTCCATCACATCACAAAATATCAAAGTTCTTAGACGTTTGACATAAAGAAAATCATCAGATTTTAGACTGTCCTTTGAAGAAAGGCTAGTAGATTAGGCCTATTTTACAAAGGAGACCCCTTCAAAACCATTCCAAATCACTCAAAACCTCAAAAAAGTCTTCAAGCATGTCTTATAACTCAATATTTCAGCATTTATAGGGATTTAAAACCATGAAAATGTT